>PUFA01000674.1:0-136869 GCA_003508835.1 Eonycteris spelaea | reverse complement strand
ATTGTTAGCTATATGGCAAGGCTATTAGACAAGCATGAAGTTCTCCACTTAGTCCATTCCCATTCTCTTTTCTTCTTTCTCTTCTCTCTCTCTCTCTCTCTCTCTCTCTCTCTCCTCCTCTCTCTCTCTCTCTTCTCTCTCTCCTCTCTCCTACTCTATCTTTCTCCCTCTCTTACTCTCTCTTCTTCTACATGGATCTTCCATGTGGCCCTCAAACATGCTAGACCTGTGATTAATAAAAATATATAAAAATAACTCTTTAAAAGGCAGTAGAGAAAGCAGTATTTACAGTTATAATTTCTATCTGTATAAACAGAAACAAATCACTATGTTTAGGAGAAACAGAGAGGTGATTATTAGTTGAATGCAAAAGAATGAGTTTCACAAGAAGAGAGGAGGTGGCTGCTATTTGTGAAACCACATTGATCCACTGAAAGCAAAAATAAAGAGAAAAATGTAGAATAAGAACACAATACCTATAAAAGTAGGTTATTACTCTTAAGGATAGAATTGACCACACAAAATATATAAATTCTCATACATTCCACCCAAATTCATCTATACATATATAAAACAATTCACTGTCAAACCATAAAAAGTTTAGTGAAAAGAACTCTGGCTTTTTTTTGAAAGGACAGTATCCAAAACCATGATAAAAACTCAGTCATCATTATATAAACTGTGTAAAGAAATTGCATAATTTCTAGTGAATTCAAAGGCTTATAAACCCAAAATATATGAAGTTGCACTAGGATGAAAGGAATTGTTACGTGTTAATTCGGTTATTTTCTCTTGCTAATCTGTCTGTGTCTACTTGATTATTTAACCAGCCTGAAGTACACTGAAGACAGAGGAAAATTTATTCCTCCCCCACATGTCAAATCTATCAGAAATGTCAGACTTATAACAGAAATTAATATCTGCCATTTCATCCCACATTATAATAGCTTTGTTAATTATAAGAATATATATGATAAATGTATGTTCATATATTTATGGCATATAATTTGAGATTTGTACCATATAGGCTCTGTCAAATTTTAATTTTATAAAATCTATTCTATGAGGTGATACTATTCTGATCTCCACACCATATTGAAGAGTTCAGTGATATTCCTGAAGTTATAATCAGAGTAAGAAAGGATATTGATTGGAATCTGTCAGGACACTTCAGTTTTCAAACTCAGGGCCAGTGGTTTCCAGCAAGAGATAATGTTGCCCCTGAGCTATTTGGCAATGTCTAGGAAGGCTGCTAAACATGCACAATCCTCAACACAAAGAATTAGCCTTATTGAGAAGGTGAGAAAACCTAGTCTGGACCAGCACTTATCCAACTTCAGTGTGCATATAAATCACCCAGGATTCAGTTCAAGTACAGATACTGATTCAGCAAGGACTGTTGGGCCCAGTACAGCATTTCTCATATCTCCAGGAAGATGCTGATGCTGCAGGTCCTTGTCTGAGGGCAAGTCTGTTCAGGAAGCTCTCTGTGGTCTTGATATGAAATAAGGGGCAAGCAGTTAGGTCTTCTTCACCAAAAATTTTGTTTGCATAAATTTTAAATGAAAAAAAATGTCATGTATCACTTAATGACAAGAAAATGTCTGTTGTTATCACGTGAATATCATGAAGTGCACTAAAGAAACCTAGATGGTATAGCTTATGACACACCCAGTATATACAGTATGTACTATTGCTCTATAGAGAAGGAAAAATAAATTTCCCTACCCTTCTGGGTTCATGGCTGACATATCCCTGTAATAAACACAGTTTAATAGGAGGGAAAAAGTTTCATAACATATATACTTTTTATACATGGGAGAGACCCAGGATAATTGAGGAACTCCCTGAGTTAAGGTGGTCTTGGCTACCACCTTAACTACCATCTTTAGATGAAGACAGAAGAAAGTGTTGGAGAGAGGGAAGCCAGTTATGGGAGGTTACCTGGGAAAGCACAGTAAACAGGATAAGGTTGTTATGCAGATTTAAGTCATTGTCTTTTGCATCAAGGTGAGTTTTTAGAGATAGGTCACACCACACACACACACACACACACACAACACACACACACATTCCTAGTACAGCAAATGAGGCATCCCGACAAACAGATATTCTTACAAATGTACAGGTCCCTTGCAAAGGGCAACTTGTATTGTTTTTCAGCGTGTGTGTTCCTTCTTAAAATTAACCAGCCTAATACAATCAATGTACCAAAGAGACACATTTTGGGGTAAAAAAATTCTCTTCCCCTATAGTTCCTAGGCTACAAACTATTCAGCATGTTACTGTATTGAATACTGTATGCAACTGTAACCAATGGTAAGCCTTTGTATAATGTATTTCATTACAATGTTACCATGATAATGATGTCCTAGGTGATAAGAATTTTTCAGCAGCATCATAATATCGTGGGAGTACCATTGTATACGTTGTCCCTCATAGAATGAAATGTCATTATGCAATGCATTACTGTGTTTACTCATTCAAGAAGCTGTGATAAAATCTGTGTTTATTTATTTTATACAAGGACCCTTAAGGGACAGCAAATAATATAGTTCTGAAAACAACTTTGTAACAGGCAGAATATGAGGCTCCAAAATGGCTACATCCTAATCCCTGGAAAATTTGAATATGTTATTTTTTATAGTAAGAGAGGATTAAGGCAACCCTTGGGATAGGTTTGCTAATAGGCTGACTTTAAGAAAAGAAGATTGACTGTGATTATGCAGGTGGGATTAATGCATCACTATGGTCCTAGAATGTGAAAATGAAGGAAGAATAGTTGGAATCAGAGAAAATTTGGAAGATGCTGCACTGGTGACATTGAAGATGGAGAAAAGCCATGAGCCAAGGAATGCTTGTAGGCATGAGAAACTGGATTAGAAGAAGAAAAGATTCTCTCCTGGAGCCTCCGGAAAGAACCAGCCTGCAGACATTTTGATTTTTGACCACTGAGACTCACTTAAGGTTTCTGACCTTCCAAATAGTAAAAGCATAAATTTGCTTTTTTATAACCTACTGTTTTAGCAACAATAGGACTTTAATACATTTATCCAATAGAAATTTTTCTAAGGAAATGAAATATTAACCTCTTAATTTATTCTCTTAGCTTCCCTTACTAAGGGAATAAGGTTGAAATCCCACCTTAAGTAGAAGAAAAAATTAAAGTCATTTTGGGGATTCTGTTCCATTAGCTGGTCTAATGAAGTCTTCACTGCATAAAAATAAAAGTAGTTCTGACTTTGAGGCCTTCATGCATTAAGATAGGACATAATTTATTACTAAAATTAAGGTCAACCATTCCACTTCAACTTTTTGTATCTAAATTTCTATAGTCTTTTGTTTCATGTTAATTTAACCTTTCATTCTTTTGGGAGGGATGGTTATTGAAGCATAATAGACAATTAGTTGCTTATATTACATTGTACAATTCGATGAGTTTTTTTCTTTTCAATTATAGTTGGCATACAATAATATATTCATTTCAGTTGTACAGCATAGTGATTATAGATCTATATAACCCACAAAGTGATCACCCCACTAAATCTAGTATCCTCTTCTCCTTACATATTTATTACAACATTGTTGATTATTTTCCTTATTCTATCTCCATGTCTATTTTGTAACTATCTTTTGTACTTCTTAATCCCTTTGCCCTTTTATGCTATCCCCCAACCCCTCTCCCATCTAGTAGCCCTCAAAATATTCTCTGTATCTATGAATTTATTTCCATTTTTTGTTGTTTATTTTGTTCTTTAGATTCCATGTGTACATGAAATTATGCAATATTTGTCTTTATCTGACATTTCATTCTGTGCAATACTCTCTAGGTCAATCAAGGCAATATCTTTTTCCATCCCCTTCCTTTTAGTTGTGTATGTCTTTTAATCTGAAGTGAGTCTCTTGATGCAGCATATGTAAAGGGTCTTGTTTTTCTTATCCTTTCAATCACTTCTTTTGGTTGGAGCACTTCATTCTTTTCTATTTGAAGTACTTGTTGATAGAATGTAGTATTACCATTATTTATTCATGTTTTTCATACATGTTTTTTTTTTTTCCTTCTTCACAAAGTCCCTCCAAATTTCCTGTAATACTGGCTCGGTGTTGAACTCCTTCAGCTTATTTTTGTCTGGGAAACTCTTTATCTGTCCTTCAACTCTAAATGATAGCTTTGCTGGATAAAGTATTCTTGGTTGTAGATCCTGAGTTTTCATCATATTGAATATTTGTGCCAAGCCCTTCTCTCCTGCATAGCTTCTTTTAGAAATCAGCTGCCAGTCTTATGAGTGCTCCTTGTAGGTAACTAACTGCTTTTCTCTTGCTGCTTCTTTCTTTGTATTTAACCTTTGGAATTTAATTATGGTTACACTCAAGTGCCAATACACTGGAAAAGGCCATTTAAGAGGTGTCTGCAGCTGCCAGCTGCTGCTGCCACACCTCTGTCCCACTCAGCTGCTCCAGACAGGGAGCCTGGTGACTTCACCTCCTCCTACCTTCTACCGTTGCAGGTTGATTAATTATTTCTCTCTGTAGTTATAGTGCTTCTGTTCATCTAGATCCCAGGTGACTTTGCTTGCTGTTTGCTTTGTGTTTGCATCCAAACTTTGACATGGTCGCAGGAAGGATGAACAAAGCCTCTATCATCTATGCCATTTTTTCCACTGACTTAACCTTTCATTCTTTTAAGTCTGTTTTCTCCAAATTTCTTTCGTTTCCTTGTAACATTAAAGGTGAGAATATTAATGAGTCTGTCTTGTATCTATATGCGTATGTTTATCTGAAAGAAAATTGTGTAAAAATGCACATATATGTATATGTACATACACTCCATTTGTAACTACAGAACCACCTCAAAATGGTCTTATCTTGTTTAAAAAGATACTGAGTTACTTTTTAGAGACAACATCCCAAAACTACAAGTCATGCAGCCAAAGCTTGTGCAGAAGAGAAACTATGAGCTCCAGCTGCAGGCAAAACCAAAGATTCACCCCTGCCCCTTCACTCCCACACAACCAAAGGACAGGGGCATTACTGGAATCTGAACACTGAAACCTTTTCAGATATATAGGGTCAGTTTTTCTTGGTAGATCCAGCGTTGACAGTCCTTTACCATAAATGGCCAAGGCCCAAGATCCTCCAGTTAAAATTTGCCCCACAGCATTTCCGCATACATGTTATCCCTAGCGCCTTAAAAACCCTTAACCTAGACCAGCGAGCAAGATGTATTAGAGGCTTCATTTTTTAGATTGATTACGTCTTCCATTTTTTAGATTGGTCCCTTCTCAGTCAATAAATCATTTCCTTACTCCAAACTGACACCATTTTAAAGTACACAAACTTTGGCAAGACAGCCAGGAGGTGGTGCCTATGACAGTCCAACCTTGGCTGAGTTCTCTTTTGTGAGTCTCAAGCAGCTGCCAAGATCATTTTGCCTTGGAGATTCAGGAGGGAATTTTTCTGGCAGGTGGTGGGTGCCTTTGGCACATAACTCATTTGGAATAAGGAAATGTCTTTGGACTTTGGTCTACTGTTGTTTTGCATCAGGTAGTTACTTTGTTTCTGGAGTAAGTTGCGCCCCTGGGAGCAGCCAGAAATCCTTCTTATCTGGGCTTTCTCTCCCTCAGGACAAAGATCTTCTGTGGTTTTTCTCTCTTGGGACAATAAACCTGCATTTTGAATATAGTTGGAGGCCTCCATTTGAAAGTAGGATCATTGTTGGGCTCTACCCACTTGGTTTTTTGTTTTGCTTTGTTTTTGATAGACTGTTAAGTGTGTTTGTTGCATCTATATTTCTGTGTCTCTGTGGTTTCTTCAGAGGTGGGTAAGTCACCCCAATGTGTATAACTAGGAACTCCCTTTCTTCCATTTGGACTTTCCCTTTGGAACAAGCCAATTTGTTTTGCATGTGTTTAGGGTGCCCTGTTGGAGAGGGGATAGTTGTAGAACGTTTTACCTGATGTGTGAATCAGTTTCTTAGCATTTGTTTCTGTATTTGCTTTCTGTTTTTTTGTACTCAAAAAAAAAAAAAAAAACAGCCAGCCCTTGGGTTTGTATTGGCCACTTGAATTTTAAATTTGTGACTTGTCTGGTTTATCAGAGGTTTCATTAAGAGAGTACTCAATTTATTGTCATGTTGTGTGTTGTTTGTCAGTCTTTTTAAGTATACTTTATTGGTTTAGAAGTAAGAAGCAAAATGACATCTAAGCTTCTTTTTCTCCTCCCCTTTCTTCATCATCTGCATACACAAAGTAGCGCTGGTTTGAGCTCAGGCTCCGCCCCAACACCGTCATCTTCTAGGAAAATCTGCCACCTTAAATTCAGTGAATCCATAGCTGCTCTTTTTACTTTCTGAGATTTTCAACTTTACTGTGCATGCTTGCTTTCTCATTTACTGCGTTTGTGTTTCTTGACAAGTCCACCTTTAGAAGCATTCTTGAAAAATGGAATCTTGGGCTTCCTGGAGATAATGGAATGCATTCTTTGATTAATTATTAATTAACTTCTAAAAGGCTTTCCAGGAATTCTGACAGCATGCAAAGCTTTGTACACCTGAGAAAAGTCTTAACTTAGTTCAAAGGCCAGAAATTAAATTTGGATCCCATTTTACCTCTGAGTTTTGGCCTGTACCTGGGACACAAAAGCTAACATTTTTAAATGGAAGCTATGAGATTTCTGTTTATGTTTATCTGTATGTTTATGCATGTCTATGTATGTATGTTCTAGATAGAGCATATTTCTCTTGCTGAATAGTATTGCTAATTTGTAAATAAAATTGGCTTAACCAAACAAGCTGTTTTTATGAGAATTCTCAAAAATATATACATTAACCCAAATGTTTTTCAGAATCAATGATCTTGTAAAGCATTTGCTATTAAAGCTATTTTTTAGTTTTCTTTGTTTAAATATGAATATCATCAGAATGATCAGTATTAAATATTACTTGATTCTACCTCGGTTTACTTGTCTAATAATTAGGCATCTAATTATTAGATAATTCCTGTTATCTCTGTTGCAAAATTAGACAGCAAGGAAAATAACTTGGTATGATAACATTTTCATAAGTAATCTAAAATTAATTGTTAACAGAAACTACATTAAATAATTGTAAAATAAAAAGTTTCTCTTAGGTTAACTGTTTAGTAATAATTCTATTGTATAAGTATACTTAAAATGGTTTTCTAAATCTCTTTGTTAACTTGGAACTTTCAAATTTTTCTAGCTAAATTAAATGATGGGGATTTTGCAAAAACTAGGCCGAGAGATCCCCAGATCTCTCTCCTTGAGACAACAATAAGCGGAACATCTGAAACTCAACAACAACAACAACAACAAAACACCCAAACTGGACATCAGCACATCTGAGCATGGGACCTGTGCATAAGAGCTACCACAGGTCAGAACCCTGCGTGTCCAGTGGTAGTCTGGGGAAAATAAAGAGATGCTTTAACAGCTGCTGGAGCCCTTGAAGGAGGAGAGGGTGGGTGAAGGAACAGCAAGTTCGCTAAACAGCTGTGCCTGGAAAAGCTGTCAGCTCCCCAACATAAGAAGTCTGTCATCAAAACTGAGGCACACACTAAACGACTGAAGCTAAGAACCAGATTGTGGCACATGAGGATGAAATCTACTCTGTTTCTGTAAAAATGAGAAGTTGTTACCAGACTTTTGCCATCCTGATGTCCTTGTAACATGGCAATATTCTGCTCTTGAATCAGAGAAATTAAGGTGGGTAAACAATGGCTATAAATTAAATGAATATTTAAGGCTATGGGAAATTCAAGATGGTAACTAGTTAACCTGGCTCCCTAGCATTTTTGTTTTTTGTTTCTGCATTGCTTCTTCACATTTATTTGTTTTTCAAAAAAATAAATAAATTTTCAATTAAGTTTATTGGGGTAACATTTGTTAATATAGAGGTATAATTTTCATGTGTACTTTATCATTTGACAAAGTCCAGTTTCCTTCAGATACCATACATTATATCCAATTACCCACTTCACCTTCCCACTAAACCCTCCTCCCCCACCCCACTTGTAACCACTAGTCTATAGTCTTTGGTAACCACTAGTCTATATTCCATGTCCATGAGTCTCTTTTTGTCCTGCTCATTTGTTGCTTTTAAGTTTATATCTCACATATATGTGATATCACATGATATTCAACTTTTTCTGCCTGGCTTATTTCACTTAGCATGATTATCTCAAAGTCCATTCACGTTGTCACAAATGGCAGTATTTGATCTCTTCTAATGACTGAGTAATATTTCATTGTATATTTGTACCACAGCTTCCTTAGCCAATCATCTATCGTAGGACACTTTGGTTGCTTCCATGCCTTGGCCACTGTGAATAATGCTGCTATGAACATCAGTGTGCAAATATCCTTTCAGATATTGGTTTTCAAGTCTTTGGGGAAAATACCCAGTGGACAGATTTCTGGGTCATATAATAGATCAATTCTTAGATTTTTGAGGAACCTCCATACTGTTTTCTATAATGACTGTACCAATTTGCAGTCCCACCAAAAATCTATGAGAATTTTCTTGCATCCTCTCCAACATTTGTTACTACTTGTCCTGTTGATTATAGGTATTCTAACAGGTATGAGATGCTATCTCATTGTGGTTTTGATTTGCATTTCCTAAGAGCTGGTGATGTTGAGCATCTGTTGGCTGTTTGTATGTCCTCTAGGTAGAAGTGTCTGTTCAAGTCCTCTGCCCATTTTTTAATTGGATCATTTGTTTTTGTTTTGTTGTTGTTATTGAGTCGTATGAGTTCTGTGTATATTTTGGATATTTGGCCCTTATTGGAGGTGTCATTTGCAAATATATTCTCCCATTCAGATGGTTGTATTTTTTCCTTGTTAATGGTTTCTTTTCCTGAGCAGAAGCTTTTCAGTTTGATGTAGTCTCATTCATTTATTTTTGCTATTACTTCCCTTGCCCTTGAGTCACATTTATGAAATCTTTTAAGTCCAAGGTCCTTGAGTTTAAGATCCTTATTCATTTTGAGTTAATTTTTATGTGTGGTGATAAACAGTCTAGTTTCATTCTTTTGCAAGTGGCTTTCCAGTTTCCAGCACCATTTATTGAAGAGGCTTTACTTTCTCTACTTTAGTTTTGGGCTTTTTATTTTGTCATAAATTATATGCCCATATAAGTATGGATTTCCTTCTGGACTCTCGATTCTGTTCCACTGGTCTATGTGTCTGTTTTGCTGCCAATACCATGCTGTTTTGATTACTGTCACTTTGTATTATAATTTGAAGTAGGACAGAGTGATGCCTCCAGCCTTGTTCTTTTTTCTCAGGATAGCTTTGGCAATTCGAGGTCTTTTGTGCTTCCATACAAATCTTATGATTTTTTGTTCTATTTCTTTAAAAAATGCCAATGGGATGTTGATGGGGATTACATTAAATGTGTGTAATGCTTTAGGTTATATAGTCATTTTAGCTATGATGCTTCTTCTAATCCAAGAACACAAAATATCTTTCCATTTCTTTGTATCTTCTTTGATTTCTGTTAATAGGGTTTGTATTTTTCATTAATAGATATATAGATCCTTCACATGTTTCATTAAATTTCTTCCTAGGTATTTTATTCTTTATGTTACAATTGTAAAATGAAATTATTTTTTCCACTTCTTTCTGACACTTTGTTATTAGAGTATAGAAACACTATAAGTTTTGAATGGTAATTTTGTATCCAGAGACTTTACTGTATTTGCTTATTGTTTCGAGTAGTGTTCTTGGGAGTCTTTAGTGTGTTCTATATAGAGAATCATGTCATCAGCAAATAGTGGCAGTTCGACTCTTTGTTTCCTATTTGAATGCCTTTTATATCTTTCTCTTGCCCGATTGCACTCGCTAGGACCTCCAATGTTATACTGAATAAGAGTGGTGATAGTGGACAGCCTTGCCTTGTTCCTGAACTTAGAGGGAAGGTTTTTAGTTTTTCAGCATGAAGTATAAAGTTGGCTGAGGGTTTGTCATAGATGGCCTTTATTATTTAAGGTTCTTTCCTTCGATACTGATTTTATTATGTGTTTTGATCATAAATGGATGTTGTATCTGTCAAAGGCTTTTTCTGCATCTATTGATATGATCATATGATTCTTATTTGTTAATGTGGTTATGTGGTGTATCACATTAACTGATTTCCATATGTTGAACCTTCCCTGTGCTCCTGGGATGAAGCCTACTTGATCATTCTGTATAATGGTTTTTAATATGTTGCTGGATTTGGTTTGCTAATATCTTATTTGGGGTTTTTGCATCAGAGTTCATGAGAGGTATTGGCCTGTTATTTTATTGTGTGATGTGTGTGTTATCTTTACCAGGTTTTGGTATCAGAGTAATATTGGCTTCATAAAATGAGTTGGGAAGTATTACTTCTCTTCATTTTTTAGAAGAGTTTGAGAAGAATAGACATTAAATCTTCTTTGAATGTTTGATAGAAGCCACCAGATGGCTTCATCTGGTCCTGGAGCTGTACTTTTTGGTAGGTTTTTAATGATTGTTTCAATTTCCATACTGCTGATCGTCTATTTAGATTTCCAGTTCTTCTTCATTCAGTCTAGAAAGGTTCTTTTTCTAAGTACTGGTCCATTTCTTCTCGGTTATTAAATTTGTTACTATATGCTTTTTCATAGTATTCTTGTATGATCCTTTGTATTTCTACAGTGTCTGTCATAATTTCCCCTCATTCATCCTGATTTTGTTTATTTGTGTCCTTTCTCTTTTTTCTTTAGTGAGTCTACGCAGGGGTTTGTCGATTTTATTAACCTTCTCAAGAGCCAGCTCTTTGTTGCAATTATTTTTTTATTCTTTTTTTTTTCAGTTTCACTTATTTCTGCTCTAAGTTTGATTATTTATTTTCTTCCACTGATTTTAGGCTTCTTTTCTTCTTTTTATTTTTAAAGATGAAACATTAGGTTCTTTATTTAGGCTTGTTCTTGTTTTTGGATGTAGGCCTATAATGATGTGAACTTTCCTCTTATGACCGCTTTTGCAGTGTTCCAAAAGTTTTGATGTGTTGTACTATCATTATCATTTATTTCTATGTATCTTTTGATCTCTCTTTTTATTTCTTCTCTGACCCAGTTGTTCTTCAGTAGCATGTTGTTTAATCTCCATGTGTTTGTGGTTCTTCCCGATTTTTTTTTTGTGGGGGGGGCTAGATCGCTATTTTTAAAGCATTCTGATCAGAGAATATGGTTGGTATGATTTCAACTCTCTTATATTTGTCGAAGCTATTTCTGTGTCCCAGTATGTGGACGATTTTTGAGAATGCACCATGTGTACTAGAGAAGAATGTATAAGTAGCTGTTTTGAGATGGAAGGCTCTAAATGTCAATTATGTCCAGTTTGTCTAATGTGTCACTTAAGGATGCTGTTTGCTTATTGATTATCTGTTTGGATGATCTGTCCATATCAGACAGTGAGGTATTAAGTCCCCTACTATGATAGTGTTTTAGTCTATTTCTTCCTTTCATTCTGTTAGTAATTGCTTTACATATTTTGGGGCTCCCTGATTGGGTGCATAGATTTTAATGATATTATGTCTTCTTGGTGTACAATTCCTTTTATCATTATGATGTTTCTTTCAGTATCTTTTTTACCTTTTTTATTTCAAAGAGTATTTCATCTGATATTAGTACTGTTACTCTCTCTTTTTCTGAATGTCATTTGCTTGAAATATCATTTTTTAGCCTTTCATTTTGAGTCTACATTCGTCTTTGGAGCTGAATGTGTCTCCTGGAGGCAGCATATGGTTAGGTTTGTTTTTGTTCCATTTTGCAGCTCTTTGCCTTTTCTTGGTGATTTCAGTCCATTTACATTTAGGGTGATTATTGAAATATGAGGTCTTCTTATAGCCATTTTATCTTTTGCTCTCTGATAGCTCAGTGTTTCTTTTACTCCCTCGCCCTTGTGTTTCTATTTTCTTTATTTTCTTTGTCTTTTGTGGGTTTTGCCTCTGGTTCTTCTTGTTTTTTATATATACATACCACAGTTCTAAATCTTTGTTGTGTGGTTACCCTTACGAATATGTAAAGGATATTTATATATACAATCATCCATTTATACTGTACGTGTCTTATCTCCTTTTACATTTGAGAATTTGGACCTTTAAATTTTCTTTTTTCAGTCATTGTTATCTCATTTTCTTCCTTTGTATGCTAAACGTTCATTACTATATTGTTATAGAAATCTCTTATTATTATTTTAAACTTAAAATGCCTGTTTTTAGTGAGGATTGCACTCCTCTGCTCTATTTGCCTGTTAGTCACCTGACCTTAATAATAATAATATAATAATAATAATAATAATAATAATATAATAATTATATATTATTATTATTATTATTATTATTGTTATTATTATTATCATTTTGTTTGAGGTGAGCTGACCATTTGCAGTATTTTCTGTAGTGCAGGCCTCATAGTGGAAAATTCCCTGAATTTTTGTAGGTCTGAGAAGTTCTTAATTTCTCCTTCATATCTAAAGGAGAGCTTAGCTGGATACATTATTCTAGGCTGGTAGTTCCTTTCACTTAATAGTTTAAATATTTGATTCCATTCCTTTCTGGCTTGAAAGGTTTGCACTGAGAAGTCTGAAGTTAATCTAATTGGTTTTCCTTCATAAGTTACCGTTTTCTTTTTTCTAGCTGCCAAGAATTCTGTCTTTGTTGTTATTTTTTTGTTAATTTTAATACAATGTGTCTTGGTGAAGGCCTTTTGTGTTTGAGATAATTGGCTGTTCTGTTGACTTCTTGAATTCCAAATTCCAGTTCATTTCTTAGATTTGGGAAATTGTGTCTACTGTTTGTCCGAAAATGCTTTCTATTTTCTGTTCCTCTTCTTTGCCTTTGATAATGCTCATTATTCTTATGTTCCTCTTCTGATGGTATCACCTAGTTCTGGTATTTCTCTTTCATTTTTTTTTTTATTCTTCTGTATCTTTTTTCTTTCTGGTTTATTTCTAGATTTCTGTCTTCGATATCACATTTCCAAAGCTTGTTCTTTCATTTTCAACTCTTTTAGGGTGTTTTTTTTTTTTTTTTATCTCCAGAAATCTATTCTGTTCTTTCTGAGGGTTTCAATCTCTTTGCTCTGCTCATCTAGTTGTGTGTTGTTGTTGTTGTTTTTATTTCTTGAAATTGTTGACATGACTCATTTCGAACTCAATGAGTTGGTTCAGAAGTACCATCTCGAATTCTCTGTCATTTAAGTTGCATATTTCTATGTCTGTAAACTTATTTTTTGGAGTATTTTTCTTTCTGAGATACCTTGTGACCTTGGCTGTTCATGGCGTTTAATGGGCTATTTCTCCGCCTGGGCATTAATGGATGTGTATTCTGCTGGTTTTCCAGAAAGATTTATACAATGGTGTCTCTTACCTGTTGCAAAGAATGTGTTTTTTTTTTTTTTTTCTTTTTTGGTTTCCAATAGGTGGTATCTACGTCTTTTGGATCCTTGCTTTATATAAAGTCTTAAAAATGCATTTTTAAAATTTTCTTGTAGATATTAATCATGCTGCTACCCTCAGTTTCAGTCCTGTCTGTGTCAGTGACATCCTCAACAGTGCTTGCTCTGATTCCTCTGGGGCTCTGTGGTGATTGGTCTCTGATAGTATGGAGAGAGGGGCCCTCTGGATTGGGTGTTAGGAGCTCTGGCTCAGCCCTGGTTTTGGAACTGTCCAGTAAAAATGAGCTGTCATTCCTCTGAAGTCCCTTCCAGGTTCTCTGCCTTATCCACTGATGACTGGGTCCTGGAGCCAGCCCCCCACGGGGAGCTCACAGCTATCCCAGACAGGAACTCAGGGAACTCGCTACATGAACTTGCTGCTCCTTCTTTCCTCCCCCTCCTACTGCAGGAGATTCAGAGTCTGTAGAGGCTTCTATATTACTCCAGTCCCCCACCTGACACCCGGGTTCTGTCTTGTGGTAGCTCTCATGCACAGATCCCACGCTCAGACGTGTTGGTGTGCAGTTTGGGTGTTTATTGTTGAGTTTTAGCTTCTTGTTTCAAGGGGAGAGATCTGGGGACGTCTTTCACTCTGCTATGTTTCCCCTTTTTCTACATTTAAGTTGTACTCATCCAATTGCCACTTACTTTGGGTTATCAGTATGTTTTTTGTTGTGTATATTTTCTGGTTGAGTTGAAATTTTGCCTCGCCACCAAACTGATGTCCTCATAACGTCAAGGAAACTATTAGAAATGTGTTTACCATTTGGCATGCCCTTCCACAATCTCCAGTGATTGAGACACCCACCTCACTGAGCAAGTCATATGAGCCTTGACAAACAGCCTTGAACATTCTTGGAATTATCACTGACCCTATCTATCACCTCAGTTACCACCAGGTCTAGAGAACTAATGGAAAAACTGGATTCAAGCCAGAACAAGTTAAATTACACAGGCCTGAATCAACTGATGAAATAATGACAATTTTTGACTTTTTTTTTTTTGAGATTGCTGACTTGCTTTCCAGATCAAAGGAAACTTGTTTACCTATGACTTACAATTAAGTAAATTGTATCTCTGTAAGCAGAATTGAAACATTCATTTTTCTCCCTACTTGATCCCCCAGAATTCAGAAACTTTTCATGCGTGAATATTTTATTTTCATAGCAAATTGATTATTTGCATAAGTTCAACAAGTACTGTTTTCTTAACAAAAGGTTACAATTGGAAACTGGTTTTATTACCAATCCTTTGACTAGAATGTCACCATAGAGAGACATGCATAGACTCAGACATGACCAGAAAGCTTTGATAAGTTAAGAGACTTATGGAAGCTAATAAAAATCCCTTGGGAAAATAGCTGGTAACTTGTTTACATGGTTTACAGTCAACTTTCCAGGTAAGGAACAAAGCCTGCTTCCTAGGTATTGCAAAGAAAAAATCTCTTTGGGGAAGGGGAAAGTGACTATAAAATGTCCTTACCCAAGGGAAGCAAAATGAATGACTGAGACACTTAGTGTCAGTTTCTTCCAAAAATATTTACTGAATAAATGTCTGTATAACATTGTTATTGCTGCTGTAACAAATCATTACACTAGGAGTTTAAAAGAAAGAAATTTTTTCGCCTATAGTTTTGGAGGTCAGAAGCCTGATAGGAGTCTCAATGGACTAAAATCAACCTGTCTTCAGAGCTAGTTCTTTCTGGAGACTATGAGATAGAATCCATTTCTTCTCCTATTCCAGGTTTTCACAGCCACAAGCATTCCTTGGATCACAGCCCTTTCTCCATCTTCAAAGTCAGCAGTGGTAGCATCTTCCATTCTCCCTAATTCCAACTTTCCCCTTCCCTGTTCCACATTCTAGAGGCCATGGTGATGACATTAGTCTCACTTGCATAATCACAGCAAATATGTAAATCTTAAAGTTAACAAATCAGCAAAGGTATTCCAAAGGCTCCCTTTAATGTAGGGAGCAGGCAAGAGAATTAAATGTTAAATCAAGCTGCATTCACAGCCTGCCTGCAATATGCTGCTGCCAGACCTCAGGAGACCTACAGAACAAAGGAAGATTCCTTCTGGGATTACTAACAAACCATTTACCCACACTGTGAAGGGAAAACAGAGTCTTTAAGTCATATCCTACACAAAATATATATTCTCCAAGCCCCCCCCCCAAAAAAAAAAAAACAGTAAGAAACCTATAGATCAAACACAGGGATTGCTAGCAGGCTTTCCAACTACATACCCATGACTTTCACTCTACACACCCTTACCTTTCACACTATACACCACACCATCAAAGGAAAAAGGTAAACAAAGTGTTTAAGCTGTAATTCATAGAAACTGAGTGATACATCAACTGAATTCCCTGAAAACCCAGGGCCTTTGTCTTGACTTTGTCTGTGTGTCTTTTGTTCTGTCATTTTCTCCTGGTCTTTTCCCTATGTCTCTCTGTCTCTCTCAGCTCTCTCATTCTGTGCCTTTGAGAGGAGACCCTGTCTGTCTGAAGAGCATTATTCCTTTTATAAATGAACCTTCCTTTTGACTCTAACTCTGGTGTGCTCTTGAATTCTTTGCTGCATTCAGACAAGAATCCTCTTTTTGGCACAGGACTTGAATTTCCATTTGGGGGTATTTGCCCTGTCCTGCATCACCTTAACCTCCTTACAAAAAATAAAATAAAAAAAAATAACGTATTCCTAAGTTTTAGGGATTAGGATGTGAACATTCTATGGAGGCCCTTATTCTGCCTAATACAAATCTTTTAGAAGTGTATTATTTGTTGACACCCAAAGGCCATTTTTATAAAAACACAACACACACACAAACACACAGAATTCATTGCAGCCTCTGGAATGGGTAAACACAGTTATGTGAAGTATGAGGACATTTTGATCAACGAGAACCACATATAAATCAGGGGTCCATAAGAATATTATGTTGCTGAAAAATTCCTATCAGTTAGTGAAACAGAGCCATGGTAACAGCTTAATGTACGACATTAACAAAGACTCACCATTGTATTCCAATTGCCTACAGTATTCAAAAGAGCAACATGTTTAATAGGTTTGTAGCCTATCAGCTGTAGAGGAGCAGAATTGATCAACTCCAAAATGTCAATTTAGCATAACAGTTATTTTAGGCAGGTCATTTTAAGGACCAGCAGACATGGGAGTATCTCTCAAAAACAAGTACAAGTTACATTTTTTAGGGAAATTTGTAAGGAAAATCTCCACTTGTAAGGGTGTCTCCCTGGCCCTCCTAGAAAGCAGTGACCTTATCACCAGAAGTTTTTATCAATGAGAAGCCAATGGAGAAGAAATCTGCACAACACCCTTTCCCTATTTACTATGTTTTACATCAATGTCACGCAGTTCTCTCCTTGTTGAAGAGGGAAATGGCAATTTTTTGAAACTATCAGGATTATGTCCCACCAAGGTCAATGCATTGAAGACCTAAGGGACCTACTCAAGTCAGAGTCCTCAGTCTAGGCTTTTGTGAGAACTTTGAGAGATGAGACCTCTGGCAGGCAGGAGAGTCATGGAGAAAAAGTCACAAAAACAGGATTCACTTGACTTCTAACCTGGTCACTTGGAACAGAGAATCAGCAGGAAAATTTTCCATTCCATCCAGATCAGTGTCCCACAGGGAAATTGGGGCTCAGAGGTGGGAGCAAGAGTGGAAACAGTGTCTTATGAGCAGATAAAGGGAGTTGAAAATATCTCCTCTGCTGCATTCTTTCAGCGTGTGCATCTTTGGGCTCAACAGGCCAGATAGTTGTTGCTTTTGACTCCTAAGCTGGCTCAGAGGCCAATGCTTCACTCCTTCCTGCTGTCTTGTCTGGGGACAGAGCTTCAGTCTCCATCATCAACCATCCAGGGAGGAATTCAGACTTCCACACAGAGTCCTCCTCTCAGAGACCCCACTCAGGTGAGTCAGGCTGCCCAAAGCTATTTCAGGAGAGGGTCAGAGGGCACGGAACCTAGAAACTTGTTCCTGGGGTCCCTTGAGAGCCTAAGCAGCCTCGCCCAGAGCTGAGAGATGCCATGTTGTTTACCAGGTACACTGATTAATGTAAAAATAATTTAATTAATATTTAACAAGAAAGGTGTTACAAAGCAGAAGGAGTTAATCCACCTGGCAGCAGCAGAGCTAAACCCTAAACACCAAGAATCTCAGTAGAGAAAGATTAGCTATTTTATTATGAATGGTACCCCCCAGGAGAATGAGAAGCTAGCTAATGCTCAGAAGCCTGATGCCCTGATCCAGGATTGGGGCATGTTTTTAAAGAAATAGGGGGAACAGGTATGTGGAAGCACTGGTGGGCAAGTTTTCATTGGAAGGCCTTCGAGTTGGCTTTTTAGGATAAGAAGCATCAACACAGGATTTTCCTGGACAACACACCCAGTAATTCAGAAAGGGTTTGAGCATTCAAGTTCTGGTTATGTCCTTATCTTTTGGTTCCACAGAGGTGGGTAGGGTGTGGGAGACTTTGATTCCACACACAGCTGGAGGTCAAGTTTCCCTCTGGGCATGCTTGGCTAGGCAGCATGACTTGCTGTTTTGGTCCGTTGTCTTAGAAAAGCAATTCAGTGGTAAAGAATGTGGAGAGGCCCCATTCAGTGATGGGGGAAAGGCTGGGCCCTAAGGCTTCAGGAAGGGCCCAGGCACTAGGGCCCACTTATTCATTGATGCCGAAGATCAGTTCAGGAACCATGGTAACCTTTGGTGGAGGTGGAGTGGAGGTGGAGGTGGAAGAGGTGGTGGAATTTCTCTTTGATAGGCTGAGGCTGGTGTTGGGGCTGGGGCTGGGGCTGGGACTGGGGTTCAGGCTAGGACTCAGACTCCCAATGGGGTGGTGCTCTGGTCACTGTGGGGGAAGAGAACAAAAGCATCCCCAGTTGGGGCTGCAATGAACAGCATCATCCAGTGAGTGAGGATGAACCATCTTTGCCAGCAGAACCTGTTGCTGGCTTCTGACCCCTAGTGGCTGACCATCTAGCCCATTGTTTCCCAAACATACCTGATCCACACCATAACCCCTTTACAATATCAAGGCCAGGGCCCCTTCCCTGGAGATTCTAATTCAGTGGGCACTGTATATTTGTAACAACTGCTTGGGGTGATATGTTCTATACCTCAGTGTCTTCCTCTGTAAAATGGAGGTAATGGTAGTACTTCTCTCAGAGGATAGTTTATTTTATTATTATTTATTATTATTATTTATAGGTCTTTCTAAGTGGTCTCCCATCCAAGTACTAACCAGGACCAACCCTGCTTAGCTTTCAAGATCAGACATCAGTCTTGTTTGGGTTGGTATGACTTTAGAGCACAGACCGTGGCTCCACTGGGTGTGAACCAGAACCTTCTGCAATGTAAAGCAGACTTTCTAATTGCTACACTATAGAACCAGGTCCACAGGGGATACTATAAATGAGAGTGAAATGAGGAAATATGTATAGTGCTTATCACAAGAATCTGAGAACATTGCACATACATTAGTATTAGAAAGCTCTTTTTCTGAATTGTCTGAAAATTGACATAGCCCAGTGGTCCCCAAACTGTTCTAATAAGCATCACAGAGAGGCCTCTCCTAGGGAAGTCTGACTCAGAAAGTCCTCACTGAGGCCCAGGAATCCTGTTTCTAAGCATTCCAGATGATTCTTATCCTCAGAGTAGTTTAGGAAATAAGTATCACAACATGAAACAAATGGAGACCTCATCAGCTTCCACCTCTCCAAACACACACTTCCACTCCCATACCGTATTTTAAAACACCTGTGCTTGGAGGTGTGCTATCTGAGCTGCAGATGAGGACTTGAGGAGAGGGGAGACATGGTGGAGACAGCAGTCAGGGGGCCTGCCTGGTAGAGGGTTGCATGCTGGGGATCAGGCCTGAATATCAGCCCTGGCTCAGCCACCTGCCGCTGTGTGGCCTTGGGCAAGTTAATGAACCTCTCTGGCTTATTTCCTGTCATCTCATCTGACCCTTCATCTGGGGCTTCTACAAAGACTTGGTGAGATCTCAAGGCCCAGTAGGTGCTGATTTTAATAGGAAAAGAAGTCTGATACTCAATATTCATAAGAAAAGGGAGAGAGAAGTGGTCAGAGAGAGGCTGGAGGATGAAGGTGGGAGCTGGATTTGGTACAGAATCAAAAGCACGTGGGAGGTGGTGGAGCTAAGAGCCAGGCCCCAGCTGTTGTCACCGTGACCTCTCTGGGTTGCCACAGACTTGTGGCCTGAGGCTGGACTGTGGGTGTTTCCAGTAGCAGTATAAGTTCATAAATGCATTAGTGTTTGCAAAAGAAAGAAAGTAAAGAAAAGAAACTCAATATCTCATTAAGCAGGCTAGGCCATTTTGAAGGACTCTGCAGTTACAGAAGTGATCGTTGGAATGAGCCACGCCAGGGTCATTGGAAACAGTTCTGTGGTGGGATTGGAAGTTTGGTTGGATGAGAATGAAGAAGAAATAGGAGGCATAAAGTGTTTCCTGTAAATCAGAATGTATACAAGAAGTTTTGCAGTTCAGGGGAGTAGGAAAACTGAGTATTAAGTGTGGAGGCATGAGCAGGTAATTGAGGCCATATTTATTTATTTAGTTTTTAAGGGGGCTTTATTTTGAGCATGTTTTGTGATCTTTAAAAATATCCAGCACCAGGCAGTAGATACAGCATTGCAGCAGCCGTTCCTTAGGGAAGCATTTCTCACACTGTGTAGTCACGTTAAAAGATTCCTTAATAAGTCTAAAGAGGAATACTAGGGTTTGACATTGCAATTACTAATCCTAGTGCAACTGCATATATTTTGGGTTTATAAGCCTGTTAGTTCACTGGAAACAGTGAAATTCTTTACACGGTTTATATAATAATAACTGAGGTTTTTTTTTATGGTTTTGGAGTGTTTTCCACTTAAGTTTTTGACAGTGAATTACCCAGTTTGACAGTGAATTGCCATGCTAGCTGCCTCTTCTCTCTGCCAGGCTCTCTGCTGGGCTTTTTTTCTTATTGTTTTCCCATTGGCAGTAACTGGCATTTTAAAACTATTCTTCATTTACTACAGTGGATTCAATATTTTTGTGATTGTGTCCCAAAGTAAGACATGCCTTTTACATTGTGATCCAGCATGCTTCTACACAAACACACACATGACAAAGAGAACCGTGAAACATTATGTGTGTACTTTTACTATAGGTAATACACTCTCATATTTTCTTTTGTGCCTTCTTGATTCTATTCTAATTCTTGCAAACCAGAGTCTGACACCCTGGTGGGTCCTAATACAGAATATGGAAAACATTCCTCTGGCACGTCCTCCACGCCTAGATCAGTGTTGCCTCCGTCACTTCTTTCTCTCATCATCAGCAATTTCTATGAGAGCACGTTCTCTCATCCATCCAAGGAATACTTCTTAATTCAGCTGCTGTTCCCAACTCAGCTAAGTCAGGGGGAAAAGTGGTGAGGTGCGTAACTTGATATGTGCCTCACGGCACTCACTGTGTAGTGGGGAGAAAAGACGTGGAATTTTTTAAATTTCACAATGAAAACCACTACACCTAAATTAAGTGCATGAGAAAGTGTCCTTTTCCTGTGAGGATGTTGAGAAAGGGATATGAAGGAGAGGATCCAAGCAATCTGAAAGAGGTGGAGTTTGAAAGATGGAGAGGAGATGAAAAAATCCAGTGGGAGGCTCCTAGCAGAGAGAATCATATGTGTGAAGGCTCTGAGTCTTGGCGCTGTGGTGTCAGGTGAAACTGGGAGTCAAGTTCAATGTTTGGGAGTTAGTGTGAGTGAAGGCAGAGCCCTGTGAGGGTGAAGCTGAGAAGATCAGAGAATTGAGCTTCATATTTGAAGCCATGGAATGTGCTTTTTCCTCAACTGTGGAGTCATGAGAATAGAGTTTAATTCAGGGAGTTTGATGTCGCTTGTAATATACAGAAATCTCCCAGGGGTCAATGTGATCATCAGGCTAGTGGGCTTCCAGCCTGTGATAGATGGAAGATGACAAGGACTGGAATGCAGCTGTGGAACTGGAGACTGAGAGGTAAGGAAGCAATGGAGACACTGGAGAGGTAGAATATAATCAGTCTCATCTCATCACCAGTGATAACCATGCATTTACCAACAGGAAGAGACTGTGCTATGCATATTACATATAATGCTCAAATTTGTCACCACTTGGAATGGATACCACGGTCTGCACTATTTGGGTGAGGTCATTAGCACTTATAAGGTTTGAGTGTGTCTCCTTGTTCAAAAAAACTAAGAGACAGTACATCCCAGAATCAAAATCTGGTTTTCTGATTCCCAGAATTATGCCCCTAATGTCATTTACAAATGTCTCTTTCAATTTCAGCTTAAAAATAATTTTTATGCACATTATAAATATCTTTATGTAAGTTGTGGGTTTATTCTCTTTGCACATATCTGGTGGGATATTCAATTTGTAAGGTGTCTTACACCATAAAAACATTTTTCTTTATGTTTAAAATAAATTGTTATTTGTACTTTTTAAGTTATTTTGGGCATCAGAGCTGTACAACTGCAGTTATAACATTGCCAGAGCAAAGGAAGCTTTCTCCTCATCACAATCTCGGCCACCCCAGCTTACTAGATCTCTCTCTCTCTCTCTCTCTCTCTCTCTCCTCTCCTCTCCTCTCCTCTCTCTCTCTCCATTTTATCTCTCCATTTAACTGATTTTTAAAAACACGGAATAGAATATAGTCACATTAAAATGGAGGCCCAATTTTACATGTCCCTTTGAGGCCTACCAACTGGAATTTAGGTGCTATTTTATATGTTTTAGGAGAAAGATAATCTGATGTTGACAGCTTGGTCTCTCTTAGTTTGTAAATTATTGTGGATGGGGGTGAGTAGAGCCTGGTAGTTACATGGCCCTAGGACGTCATATTTGCATTTGTGTGCATTGTGTGTGTGTGTGTGTGTGTGTGTGTGTGTGTGGTTGTACTGTGTGTCTTTGGGTGTGGATGTGTGTCTGTGGATGTGGGTGTGTGGTTTGTGGAGCATGAGCAGTTATCAGGACAGGGATACTTAGCTCATATACTCCAAAATGTGTCCCTTAAGATACAGACCCCAGAATGTTGACCAACAGATGGAAATAAAGTAGAGATCATGCCTACTCACAGAATCCCTTGGAACCAAAATGGATGAAGTGGGAGGAATGACATCTGCACTCCCTGTTTCTTGAAGTTTCATCTGTAGCAGACAGACCATCTCATTCCTCCACATTCCCTGACACCATCCCTATCATCTCCCTATTGCTCTTTCCCCACCACAGTGCTTCCTTTTGAGACTATATTACTTGAAACAAGTAAGGATCAACCTCAGGATCTTTGCACGGGCTCTTTCTCGTGCAGACTAATCACTTCTCCAGAAATTTTTCTGCCTTCCCTGGACCTTCCTTGAGGTCTCTGTTGTATAGCACCTTGTTTACAAGTCTTTCTCACTTCGTGGTCAAAATAACACACTCCTTCACTTTCATTTATACCTGCTTTCTTACTCTTCAACAAACCAGTACAGACTGACATGATACATGATTTTTTATTTGCTTGTATTCTTTCTCACTTATTAATTAAAAAAATTTGTTTCTCATCACCCTACACTTTTTTGACTAGAAAATGGTCAAATCAGCATATATTACTCAAACGAGTGAAAGAATTTCTCATTAAACTTTGAAAAAATATGATTTATTGGGTAAAATGCTATGTGTAAGACAAAAATTCCTAATCAGAGTGTCACAGATAAATTCGAAAAGAATTAGATCTCTACAAAACCATGTATGTATATGTGTGTATATGTATATATATATATACACACACACACATACACACACACACACACACACACACACACACACATATTTGCCAGCAAAGTACAAACTGTAGCATTTCATCATGCTTGTAATGCCCACTTGTGAAAATTAATCATGTTACTTTTTTCATTCCAAGTCATCACCTTCACTTCATGGAGACAGGAAATCTTACAAGAGTTTCAGAATTTCTTCTTCTGGGACTTACAGAGGAACCAGAACTGCAACCCTCATATTTGGGCTTTTTCTCTCCATGTACCTGATCACTGTGTTTGGAAACCTGCTCATCATCCTGGCTGTCAGCTCAGATTACCACCTCCACACGCCCATGTATTTCTTCCTCTGCAACCTGTCCTTGGTGGACATCTGTTTCACCTCTACCACCATCTCAAAGATGTTGGTGAATATCCAAACACAGAGCAAAATCATAACTTATGGAGGCTGCATCACACAGATGTATTTTTTCCTACTCTTTGCAGGATTGGATGACTTCCTTTTGACTGTGATGGCCTATGACCGCTTTATAGCCATCTGTCACCCCCTGCACTACACGATCATCATGAACCCCCGGCTCTGTGTGCTGCTGGTTTTTGTATCCTGGATCATGAGTGCCCTGTTCCTTGCTGCAAAGCTTAATGGTGATGCAACTATCCTTCTGTACAATCTTAGAAATCCCCCACTTTATCTGTGAACTCCATGAGATGATCCAACTTGCTTGTTCGACACCTTTCTTATTAACATGGTGATGTATTTTGGAGTTGGGCTGCTGGGAGGTGGTCCCCTGGCTGGTATTCTTTACTCTTATTTTAAAATTTCCTCCATATGTGGAATCTCATCAACCCAGGGGAAATATAAAGCATTCTCTACCTGTGCATCTCACCTCTCAGTTGTCTCCTTATTTTATTGCACAAGCCTAGGAGTGTACCTCAGCTCTGCTGCTACAGCTCACACTCAAGTGCAATAGCCTCCGTGATGTACACAGTTGTCACACCCATGCTGAACCCCTTCATCTACAGTCTGAGAAATGAAGACATAAAGGGAGCTCTGAAACGATTCTTTGGTTTGGCAGGAATAAAGATAACAGAATGGTCATGAATTCTTGTCAAATATCAGAACATATGCCAAAAAAAAAAAAAAAACAGCAATTTATTATAATTAGCCTTAATTTTGTTTTTCTTGATTGTTGTATCAGTTAGCTAATATTAGAGAACAAACTGTCCTAAATGCTACATTTTACATAATTCATTTATTGTCAAATGTGTTTATATAATAGGAATTGTTCTGCTCTCTGCTCAGATACTCATGAGTCTACATCAGCGGGAAGTCTCTACACTGTGTGTCCCTGAGTCTCAGTTCCTTATTTCTGATGGCAATATGGAATAAATAATTTTAATGAATGTGGATAGAATAAATGAATTCTGTGGAAATATTTTTGAGACCAAAAATTCTGTAATAAGTTAGTATTTGTTTGTATTTATTACTTTTTAATAAATATACTCATTCACATATTATGTACACAAAGAGACTCAGTAATTCCATCTATTATGTTAAAGGAAATTTGAGAGAATGTTGGAAAGGACAGAAATAAAAATGATGACAGGTCTAAATAACTTAAAATTTTAGAAACATAGAAACTGAGATACAAAGATTTAGTGTAGAATGGTTGTCTTTAAATTTAATAATGAATTGTTTTTCTATCGAAATGTCCAGACCTCAAAGTCAGAACCATATTTTCTTGTGCAATGCAGAACTCTCTGTATTAGCTAATGAGGTAGAATTTCCAAGTTGATTATATTTCTTCTACTTGGGGGGGGTTGGGGTTGTGGGTAAGGACAGAATGAATAAAGTGAGTTGCTTAAATTCAGCTTCCTCCAAAAAAACCCACTGCATAAATGTCTATATAAATTGCTATTTCTGCTGTAGAAGTCACCACACTCAGGTTTAAAAGAAACAAATTCACCTACAGTTCTGGAGGTCAAAAGCCTGATATGGGTCTCGATGGACTCAAATCGAGATGTCTGCAAGGCCAGTTATCTTCTGGAGGCTTCAGAAGAGAATTTGTTTCCTCTCCTATTTCAGTTTCTCATGGCCACAAGCATTCTTTGGCTCAAGAACTTTCTCCACCTTCAAATGCAGTATAGCATCTTCCAATTTCCCTCTGATTCCAGCTATTCTTTCTTCCTGTTCCACATTCTAAGACCACAGTGATTATACTAGTCCCACCTGCATAATCACAGCCAATCTCCTTAAAGGCAGCTGATTAGCAAACGTATTTCATCTGCTACATTATTCCTACCTTGCTATGAAAAATAACATATTTTAAGTTTCTAGAAATCACAATTTAGATATCTTTTGGAGGCTTATACTCAGCCGACGATAATTTTTTTAGGTAGTATATTATATGGTGTCATCATACAAGAAACATGTAAAAGAATGTAACAAAGTATTTTTCAGAAATATATGATGCCATTCATAAAACTTTATATAAAGTAACTGAACAATGAATGTATAATAGTCTCTGAGATGAGTGAATACACTAGTTCTTAAAATTACATGCAGAAATGACTCTTGGTTCAGGAGACTTACAACTACCTGAACAAATACAGAACCACAGACTGGCTACTCACAGAGTGGTCCTCACTCCAGGACCTACAGCACCAATATCACCTGGAAAATGGTTTGATTCCCAGAATCTCTGGGCTTACAAGGATCTTCCAAATCAGATTCTGCATTTGAACTAGAATCCAGGATGATTCACATAGACAGTGAATTAGGAGAAGATCCGGTCTAGAATAAGTTGTCTCACCTTCTGTGTTGACATTTGGGCAGAATAGTTAGTTATGTTGGGTGTTGCAGGTGTTTAGCAGCCTCCTTAGTCATTGACAAATAGCCCAGTGGCAATAACACCTGAGGGGGAACCACCGGCCCAGAGTTGAAAACTGGAAGCATCTCATCCTTCACTCCATTGTGACTTGGAGCAGACACTAAACTCCTTCAAGTTCCACTTCTACATAAAGGAATGGAGTTCATAATAATACTACCTCATGGCTGGATTTATTGATAAGTTAAATTGGACAAAGTCTATAAGGTGCTAAACTCAAATTAAATGGCATAAAATATTGAAATGTATTTCCCATAATTAACAAATATTTTATAAGGGTCTGGATGACAGTTCTTAGCTTGTGACATAAGTACAAAATCCCTACTTATTCTAACAAATGTGTCATGAAGCCCGTGTGGTGCCCATGATTGCACATCAAAGGACACAGCTCTCCCCTTTTGTAGAGGGAATATCAATTCTCTGGAGACCTCAATCTGTGTCCCATCACAAATCTGCTTTATAGATCAATGGGATCTTTCTGACAGATTTCTTTTTTTTTTTTAACCCCACTGGAGACAGGAGGTTTTGTTGAAGCTGATGGGGCTAGGAACCGGGTCAGGGGGTGATGCGGTGGCTGAGTCAGTCAGCAATGTATAAGGCCTGGGCACATGAGGACAAGTTAGGGCACATTCATCTTCTCAGGATCCTGTGGCTCCTTCTTTGGGTAAGGGTGAGAGCATCTTGAGTGAGGAGCAATTCAAAGAACAAAAGGGAGAGGTTGGGGGTGGTGGAAGTTCCTAACCTGAGGGAAAGCATGACAATAGGCAGCAACATCTGCGTGGAAAGCTGGGTCAGCTGGTCAGTAGGGGAAAATGGGAAGAGCGCACGGGGTCGGCTTCTTGGGGAGAGATCAAACTCAGCCTGGGTGAGCTCTCAAGCATACCTGGTATTCCATGGGAGACTGGGACAGGGACCAAAGCCCCTTTCCCTGTGAACCTTAAAGAGAAATAGGTATTCAGGGAGCCCCCTGGCAAGGGGTGCCAGGATTCGTCCTTAAGGCACAGATGGAGACAGACAAAGCTCCAAAGCACAACTAGAAGGAGTTGGGAGGCCGGTGCAGCATTTAAGCTGAGTACCAGGGTCACAAAAGGACACTGGACCAGCCATGCATGACCAGTTTTTTGATGAACATAGGCTGATTGCCTCAGAAACCACTTCCTTGATGCCACCCAGCTGCAGGGCCCAGCACTCAAGGTAGTACACAACATGGATCTGCTTGAACGGTCCTGGCCCTGCTGTGGTGTGATGGGCACCAGGCCCTTCCCCTTGGCACCATAGGGTGTAAGGCTGGCCCTCAAGTCCTTCTTGGTGCCCATCAGGAGGTGCGCACATCAGAGCAGTGAGGACACACCTCTGGATGCCACTTGTGCTGCACATTCTCAAAGAAAGGCAGACTGGCAAAGGAAAAAGAGACAACAAAGACATTGGTCTGAGGGTAGGACAGTGTGAGTTCATTGTGGTCCTCCTGGCCCTCTGTGTCCTGCCAGGATCAGGTTCACTGTGAGCCCATCAACTGCACCCTAGGGGATTGTGGAGAGGTGTTTTCCTTGGGGAAGGCATCAGCTGTGTAGCAGAGGAGTAGGCAATTATTTCTCACAGCCCCATCGCCCACCACCACACTCTTGATGCTCTACATTGTGGGTGCAGCTGCTGCAGTGGAGACAATGTCCCCTCCCCATTCTGGGCCCCTAGGATGCAGTGACCTGGAGCCCTCCTTGTTACCGGGAGCTAGGGGCAGCAGGAGGCTTGAGAAGAACCTGATAGATTTCTTAGTCTCAGACTTAAGAGAAAATATGAAATCAAGGTTGGGATAAGGTGGTAGGAGGTTAGACCTCTGGGACATTGAGAACACAAAATCATAAAAATTAAATTCATTTGACTTCTAACCTGGTCTTTTGGGTCATAGAATCATTAGGAAAAAAATCCTTTCTATTTATTTCAGAGGCCCAGAGGGAAATCATGTGCTTAGAGGTTGGAACAATAGGAGGAGATGTCCCTGATGAACAGATAGAGAGAGCGGTAATACCTCCTCTGTGCATCCTGTCAGCTTGTACAGTGTTGGTGGACAGGACACAGTTGTTGCTTTTGACTTGTAAGCTGGCTCAGAACTCATGTTTCAGTCCCTCCTGCTGTCTTGTCTGGGGACATAATTTCAGTATTCATTATTAGCCATCCAAGTAGGAATGTAGACTTCCACATGGAGTCCTCCCTCTAAGAGACCCCACCCAGGTGAGTCTGAGAGCCCAGGAGATACTTCAGGAAAAGATCAGAGAGAACGGAACCTGAGGACTCTTACCTGTGTCACTGAGACCTTAATCAGCCCGGCTCAGAGACACAGGTCATTTTGTTTGTACTCTTTGTTAGTAACTAATTTGAAATTAATCTTATTTATGTTAATATGTTAATAACCTTCTGCCCATTTGAATCTGCCCTACAGGGACCATAGTTGACAATTAAGTGATAGGCATGCGAGTCCAGTTGGGTGGCCCTGTAGAATGAGTGAGACACATAAAATGGTTTCAGTAAAGTGGAAACACATCAGAAGAGTTTTGTTGGTTAGGGAGCAGGAAATAGAGCATTAGGTGTGGAGGATAGTGCAGTGAAGTGAGAGTGTTTACATTAAATGTCCAAGATGGGCTATATTGAGCACATCTTGTATTCACAGAAAAGATCCAGACCAGTGGAGGTTGAAACTACCTTGCTGCAGCTGTTCAGGAGACATACGTTCATTGCAGTATCTTAACTCAGGCTGTTTATTCACATGGAAAATAATTATTTAACAAGTCTGAAGAGGAATACTAAATAGATTTACTTTGAATTATTTCATTACTGGTGAGGCTGCATATGTTTTGGGTTCGTTACTCATTTACCTTCTTTATTGCAACAGTTAATATTCTTCAGTTCTGAATCTTTGGAGTGTGTGCGTGCGCGCACACACACACACACACACACACACACACACACACACACACACAGAGTTGTCCATTTCTCCTGTACATGCCTTATCTCCATTCCCCTTTGCAAATTTGGATCTTTAATCTTCCCCTTTTCAGTCTCAATTTGTCCCTATGTATGCTGAATGTTCATTACTATCTTGCTATAACTCATCTCTTCTTCTTGTTTAAGCTTATAATGCCTTGTTTTTAGCAAGGATTACATTCCTCTACTACTATATGATGATAGTCATCCTCCTCCTAATTACATATTTATTTTGTCATTTTGTTTTAGGTGAGCTGACCCCTTTCGGTATTTCCTGGAATGCAGGCCTTGTAATGGATAATCCTCTCAATTTTTGTATGTTGGAAAGGTTTTTATTTCCCCTTCATATCTAAAGGAGAGCTTAGCTGGTTACATTATCCTTGGCTGGTAGTGCCTTTCATTTAATAGTTTAAATATGTTATTCCACAACTTTCTGGCTTGTAAGGTTTGTGCTGAAAAGTCTAAGGATCATGTAATGGGTTTCCTGTATAGGTTACTGTTTTCTTTCCCTGGCTGCCCTGAGAAATTGTCTTTGTCATTGATTTATGTTAATTTTAATACAATGTTCTTAGTGAAGGCCTTTTTGGGTTTAGATAATTGGGTATTCTGTTGACTTCTTGAATTCCCAGCTCCAGCTCATTCCTTAGATTTGGGAAATTTTCATCAACTATGTGTTTGAAAATGCTTTCTAGACCCAGCTCCTTTTCCTTGCCTTTGATAATGCCCATTATTCTTATGTTTCCTCTCATAAACAGCTAGTTTTTGTATTTCTGTATCATTCTTTTTCATCCTTCGTTTCTCTCTTCTTCTTTCTAATTTATTTCTAGATTTCTGTCTTTGATATCACTGATCCTTTCTCCATATGGTCGACTCTATTTCCCAAGCTTGCTATTTCATTTTTTTACTCTTGCATTGCGTTCATCGTCTCCAGAAGTTCTTTTTAGTTCTTTTTGAGGGTTTAATCTCCTTGCTCTGCTAATTTAGTTTTTTTCATTCCTGAAATTGTGGATTTGAGTCAGTCGTTTTGGATCTCACTGAGTTTTTTCAGAAGTACCATCCTGAATTCTCTGTCATTTAAGTCATATATTTCTATGTCTGTAAGCTTATTTGCTGGAGATGTTTCTCCTTCCTGTGAGGTGCCTTGTCACTTTGGTTGTTCATGGTGTTTAATGGACTATTTCTCCACCTGGGCATTAATGGAAGTGTATTCTGCTGTTTTTCCAGAAAGAAGATTTATTGTATAAAGTTCTCTCTTTAGCCTGTTGCAAAGAAAGCGCTTTTCTTTCAGTTTCCAGTAGGTGTCATCTAAGCCTCTTGGATTCCTGCTTTATATGAAGTCTTAAAAATGCTTTTTAAATTTTCTTGTAGATATAATCATGCTCTCTACCCTCGTTTCAGTTCTGTCAGTGTCAGTGATCATCTCAGCAGGGTTCTCGCTGATTCCTGTGGGCTGTGCAGTGATTGGTCTTGGAGGGTATGTGGGGAGGGTACATCTATGTTGGGGGATGGGGTTGGCTCAGTCTTGGTTTTGCAACAGTGGTCGGCAAAAACGAGCATTTGTTCTCTGCCATTTCTTACCTCTTTTCTGCTTTCTGCTTGATGACTGCGCCCTGGAGCCAGCCAGCCACAGGGAACTCACAGCTATCCCAGGCAGGAACGTTCAGGGAACTGGCCACAAGTACTGGATGCTCCTTCTCCCCACCCACTCCTGCAATGAGATCCAGAGGCTGTTAGAGGCAGCTTCTTTATTACAGGCAGTCCACTGCCCGACACCCAGGGCTCTGACCTGTGGTAGCTCTTTTGTGCAGATCCCACACTCAGGCGTGTTGGTGTGCAGTTTAGGTGTTTATTGTTGAGTTTTAGATGTTCAGCTTATTGATTCAAGGGGAGGATCTGAGGATGTCTCTCACTCTGGCATGTTTCCCCTTCTTCCACATTTAATTCATACTTCATCCAATTGCCACTTACTTAGGGTTATCGATATGTTTTTGTTGTGTGTATATTTTCTGGTTGAGTTGAAGTTGTGCCTTGCCACCAGACTGATGTCTTCAATGGCAAAAAAACTATTAGAAAATGTGTTGACTATTTGGCATGCACTTTCCACAATTTGCAGTGATTGAGACACCCACTTCACTGAGCAAGTCATATGAGCCTTGACAAACAGCCTTGAACATTTTGAATTATCACTGGCCCTATCACCTCAAGTATCAGGCTCAGTCTAGAGAACTAAATGGAAAAGCTGACTTCAAGCCAGAACAAGCTTAATTACACAGCCTGAATTAACCGATGAAATGATGACAATTTTTATGATTTTTTTTGTTTGAGATTGCTGATTTTTTGTCTTTTGCTTTCCAGATCAAAGGAAACTTGTTTACCTATGACTTACAATTAAGTAAATTTATCTCTGTAAGCAGAATTGAAACATTTATTTTTTCTCTCTACTTGATCCCCCAGAATTCAGAAACTTTTAATGAGTGAATATTTTATTTTCATGACAAATTGATTAGTTGCATAAGTTCAACAAGAACCTGTTTTCTTAACAAAAGGTTACAATTGGAAACTGGTTTTATTACCAATCCTTTGACTAGAATGTCATAATAGGAAGACATGCATAGACTCAGACATGACCAGAAAGCTTTGAAGTTAAGAGATTTATGGAAACTAGTAAAGTCCCTTGGGAAAATTGCCTGGTAACTTGTTTACATGGTTACAAGCCAACTTTCCAGGTAAGGCGCAAAGCCTGCTTCCTAGGTATTGCAAAGAAAAAAATCTCTTGGGGGAAGGGGAAGGTGAATGCAAAATGTCCTTACCCAATGGAAGCAAAATTAATGAATTGAGACACTTAAGGTCAGTTTCCTCCAAACACATTTACTGGATAAATGTCTGTATACATTGCTATTGCTGCTGTAACGAATCATTACACTAGCGTGTTTAAAAGAAAGAAATTTATTTCCTATAGTTTTGGAGGTCAGAAGCCTGATGCGAGTCTCAATGGACTAAAATCAAGATATCTTCAGAGCTAGTTCCTTCTGGAGCTACAGGAAATAATCCATTTCTCTCCTATTCCAGGTTTTCACAGCCACAAGCATTCCTTGGCTCACAGCCCTTTCTCCATCTTCAAAGTCAGCAGTGTAGCATCTTCCATCCCCTCTAATTCCAACTGTTCTCCTTCCTGTTCCACATTCTAAGACCATGGTGATGACATTAGTCTCCCCTGCATAATCACAGCAAGATGTAAATCTTAAAGTTAACAAATCAGCAAATGTATTCCAAAGGTTCCCTTTAATGTAGGGAGGAGGCAAGAGAATTAAATGTTAAATCAAGCTCCATTCGGAGCCTGCAATGTGCTGCTGCTAGACCCCAAGAGACCTACAGAACAAAGGAAGATTCCTGCTGGGATAACTAACAAACCCACACTTTGAAGGGAAAACAGAGTCTTTAAGTATACCTTACACAAAATATATATTCTCCAAGCAAAATACCCAGTAAGAAACTATAGATCAAACACAGGGATTGCTAGCAGGCTTTCCAACTACACACCCATGACTTTCACTCTACGTACCCTTATCTTTCACACTGCATACCCACACCATGAAAGAAAGTGGTAAACAAGGTCTTTAAGCTGTATTCATAAGAAACGAGTGTGATATATAAACTGAATTCCCTGAAAACCCAGGGCCCTTTGTCTTGACTTTGTCTGTCTGTCTGTCTTTTGTTCTGTCCTTTTTCTCCTGGTCTTTTCCCTATATGTATCTGTCTCTCTCAGCTCTCTCATTGTCTGTCTCTGAGAGGAGATCATGTCTCTGTCTGAAGAGCATCATTCCTTTTATAAATGAACTTTCCTTTTGACTCTAACTCTGGTGTGCACTTGAATTCTTTGCTGCACTGCCAGAGTCAGCCAGTTAGCCGGCTAAAGTTCGAACAGCACCTGAGAAGGGAGTGAGGATGAAAGAAAAACAGAGAGAAGAGATAGAGTCTGGAGGGCCCCCAGTCAATACACAGCGCCCTGAGTTTATTTAGCACAGCATATTTATTCCCTACAGAATGCGTAAGAAGCAAAGACCTCTAAGTATAGAAACAACTCAGTGAAACCTTGTAGCTATCTTAACATGCTCTTTCCCATGGTCAAAGAACCTTCAGTTTCTCTCCCCCAAGCCAGGTGCACCTCCTCCGAGTCAGCAGACTGCACAGCTTGCCAATTCCAAACTCCCAGCTTTACTGGCAGTTTCATACTGCCTTGAAATGGCTCCCGGCACTGCACTCAGACAAGAAACCTCTCTGGGCACAGGACTTGAATTTCCATTTGGGAGTATTTGCCCTATCCTGCATCACCTTAATCTCCCTTACAAAAAATTACATATTCTAAGTTTTTAGGGATTCAGATGTGAACATTCTATGAGCCCTAATTCTGCCTAACACAAAGTCTTTTTAGAAGTGTATTATTTGTTGACACCCAAAGGCCATTTAACAAAAACACACACAGAATTCATCACAGCTTCTGGAATGAGTAAACACAGTAATATGAAGTATGAAGACATTTTGATCAATGAGAAACCACATATAAAACAGAGGTTGCAAAGAATATTATATTGCTGAAAAATTCCTATCACTTAGTGACAGTAGAGTCATGGTAACGACTTAATGTACGGCATTAAAAAAGACTTACCCTTGTATTCTAATTGCTTACAGTATGCAATGCAGTAATGTGTTTAATAGGTTTATAGCCTATTAGCTGTAGGGGAGCAGAATTGATCAACCTCAAATATGTCAATTTGGCATAACTGTTATTTTAGGCAGGTTCATTTTAAGAAACAGCAGACATGGGAGTATCTCTCAGAAACAAGTACAAGTACATTTTGTTAGGGACATTTACATTTGTAAGGAAAATCTCCACTTGTAAGGGTGTCTCCCTGGCTGTACTAGAAAGCAGTGACCTTATCACCAGAAATTTTTATCAATGGAGAAGCCAATGGAGAAGAATCTGCATGACACCCTTTCCTTATTTACTGTTTTACATCAAAGTCACGCAGTCCTCTCCTTGTTGAAGAGGCAAATGGCAATTTTTTAAAACTATCAGGGATTGTGTCCCACAAGGTCAATGCATTGAAGACCTAAGGGACCTACTCAAGTCAGAGTCCTCAGTCTAGGCTTTTGTGAGACTTTGAGAGGTGAGACCTCTGGCAGGCAGGAGAGTCATGGAAAAGGAGTAACAAAAACAGTATTCACTTGATTTCTAGCCTGGTCACTTGGAACAGAGAATCAACAGGAAAAATTTCCATTCCATCCAGACCAGGGTTAGCACAGGGAAATCAGGGCTCAGAGGTGGGAGCAAGAGTGGAAACAGTGTCTTATGGGCAGATAAAGGGAGTTGAAAGTATCTCCTCTGCTGCAGTCCTTCAGCGTGCACATCTTTGGGATCAACAGGGCATATTGTTGTTGCTTTTGACTCCTAAGCTCGCTCAGAGACCAATGCTTCACTCCTTCCTGCTGTCTTGTCTGAAGACAGAGCTTTAGTTCCATCATCATATATCCAGGGAGGAATTCAGACTTCCACATGGAATCCTCCTTCTCAAAGACCCCACCCAGGTGAGTCAGACAGCCATGCAGCTACTTCAGGAGAGAGTCAGAGGGCACAGAACCTAGAAACTTGAAACCCTAAGCAGCCTCACCCAGAGCTGAGAGATGCCATGTTGTTTACCAGGTACACTGATTAATATAAAAAATAATTTAATTAATATTTAACAAGAAAAGTGTTACAAAACAGAAAGAGTTCATCCACCAGGCACCAGCAGAGCTAAACACTAAACACCAAGAACTGCAGTAGAGAAAGATTACTATTTTATTATGAATGGTAGCCCACAGCAGAGTGAGAGGCTAGCTAATGCTCAGAAGCCTGACACCCTGATCCAAGGTGGGAGCATGTTTTTAAGGAAAAAGGTGAGAACAGGTATGACGAAGCACTGGTAGGCAAGTTTTAGTTGGAGGACCTTGCTGCTGGCCTTTTATGATAAGAAGCATCAACACAGGATTTTCCTGGACAACAGACCAATGGTTCTAAAAGAGTTTGAGCATTCAATTTCTGGTTATATCCTTATCTTTTGGTTCCACAGAGGTGGGTAGGTGTGGGAGTCTTTGATTCCACACACAGCTGGAGGTCAAGTTTCCCTCTGGGCATGCTTGGCCAGGCGGCATGATTGCTGTTTTGGTCTGTTGTCTCAGAAAAGCAACTCAGTGGTGAGGAATGTGGAGACACTTCATTCAGTGATGGGAGGAAAGGCTGGGCCCTATGGCTTCAGGAAGGGCCCAGGCACTAGAGCTGTCTTACCCAATGTGGTGACAGTCATTTCCGAACCATGGTAACCTTTGGTGAGGTGGAGGTGGAGGTAGAGGTGGAGGAGGTGGTGGAACTTCCTCTTTGATAGGCTGAGGCTGGCGTTGGGCTGGGCTGAGGCTGGAGCTGGGGCTCAGGCTAGGACTTAGGCTCCCGAGGGGTGGTGCTCTGGTCACTGTGGGGGAAGAGAACAAAAGCATCCCCAGTTGGGGTTCCAATGAATGGCACATCCGGTGAGAAAGGATTAACCATCTGTGCCACCAGAACCTGTTGCTGGCTTCTGACCTCAAGTGGCTGACCATCTAGTCCATTGTTTCCCAAACATACCTAATCCACACCGTAACCACTTTAAAATATCAAGGCCAGGGCCCCTTCCCTGGAGATTCTAATTCAGTGGGTACTGTGTATTTTTAACAACTGTTTGGAGTGATAGTTCTATACTTCAATTTCCTCCTCTTTAAAATGGAGATAATATAGTACTTCTCTCAGAGGATAATTTATTTTTTTATTATTATTGTTATTATTATTTATACTACAGCACCTGATCTTTCTAAGTCCTCCCTGAACTGGCCCCTGATCTTTCTAAGTGGCCTCCATATAAGTACTAACCAGGCCCGACCCTGATTAGCTTTTGAGATCAGACATCAGTCTTGTTCAGGTTGATATGGCCATAGAGCATAGACTATGGCTCCACTGGAGTGTGAACCCAGGACTTTCTGCGTGTAAAGCAGACATCTAACCACTACACTATGGAACCACATCCTCAGAGGGTACTTTAAATGAGAGTTAAATGAGGTAATGTATAGTGCTTATCACAAGAATCTGAGAACTTTGCACATACATTAGTATTAGAAAGCTCTTTTCTGAATTGTCAAAATTGACATAGCCCAGTGGTCCCAAACTGTTCTGATAGGCATCACAGAGAACTCTCCTAGGGAAGTCTGACTCAGTAGGTCCTCACTGAGGCCCAGGAACCTTGTTTCTAATAATTATTCTAGGTGATTCTTATCCTGAGAGTAGTTTAGGAAGTAAGTATGATAACATGAAACAAATGAAGACCTCATCAGCTTCCACCTCTCCAAAACACACACTTCCACTCCCATACCGTATTTTAAAACACCTGTGCTTCGAGGTGTGCTATCTGAGCTGCAGATGAGGACTTGAGGAGAGGGTAGACATGGTGGAGACAGCAGTCAGGGGCCTGCCTGGTAGAGAGTTGCACGCTGGGATCAGGCCTGGTTATCAGCCCTGGCTCAGCCACCTGCCAGCTGTGTGGCCTTGGACAAGTTAATGAAACTCTCTGGCTTATTTCTTGTCATCCCATATGACCCCTCATATGGGGCTTCTACAAATAATTGGTGAGATCTCAAGGCCCAGTAGGTGCTGATTTTAATAGAGGAAAATAAATCTGATACTCAGCATTCATAAGGAAAGGGAGAGAAAAGTGGTCAGAGAGAGGCTGGAGGATGAAGGCGGGAGTCGGGTTTGATACCAGAATCAAAAGCACGTGGGAGGTGGTGGAGCTAAGAGCCAGGCCCCAGCTGATGTCACTGTGACTTCTCTGGGTTGCCACAGACCTTGTGGCCTGAGGCTGGACTGTGGGTGTTTCCAGTAGCAGTATAAGTTCATAAATGCATTAGTGTTTGCAAAAGAAAGAAAGTAAAGAAAAGAAACTCAGTATCTCATTAAGCAGGCTAGGCCCATTTTGAAGGGACTCTGCAGTTACAGAAGTGATCGTTGGAATGAGCCACACCAGGGTCATTGGAAACAGTTCTGTGGTGGGATTGGAAGTTTGGTTGGATGAGAATGAAGAAGAAATAGGAGGCATAAAGTGTTTCCTGTAAAATCAGAATGTATACAAGAAGTTTTGCAGTTCAGGGGAGTAGGAAAACTGAGCATTAGGCATGGAGGCATGAGCAGGAAAGTGAGGGCGATTTTTCTTTTTTAGTTTTTAAGGGGGCTTTATTTTGAGCATGTTTTGTGTTCTTTAAAAATATCCAGAACCAGGCAGTAGATACAGCATTGCAGCAGCCGTTCCTTAGGGAAACATTTCTCACACTGTATAGTCACCTTAAAAGATTCCTTAATAAGTCTAAAGAGGAATACTAGGGTTTGACATTGCAATTACACTAATCCTAGTGCAATTGCATATATTTTGGGATTATAAGCCTGTTAGTTCACTGGAAATAGTGCACTTTCTTTACATGGTTTATATAATGATATGGGGTTTTTATTATGGTTTTGGAGTGTTTTCCAATAAAGTTTTTTTATAGTGAATTACCCAGTTTGACAGTGAATTGCCCATGCTGGCTGCCTCTTCTCTCTGTGCCTGGCTCTCCGCTGGACTCTTTTCTTATTGTTTTTTTTTTTTTTTCTCTTATTGGCAGGAACTGGCATTTTAAAATTATTCTTCATTTACTACAGTGGATTCAATATTTTTGTGACTGTGTCCCAAAGTAAGACATGCCTTTTACATCGTGATCCAGCATGCTTCTACACAAACATACACATGACAAAGAGAACCGTGAAACGATTATGTGTGTACTTTCACTATAGTTAATACACTCTCATATTTTCTTTTGTGCCTTCTTGATTCTATTCTAATTCTTGCAAATCATAGTCTGACACCCTGGTGGGCTCTAATACAGAATATGGAAAAGATTCCTCTGGCACGTCCTCCATGCCTAAGTCAGTGTTCCCTCCGTCTCTTCTTTCTCTCATCATCAACAATTCCGTGAAAGCACGTGCTCTCATCCTTCCAAGGAATACTTCTTTACTCAGCTATTGTTCCAAACTCAGCTAAGTCAGGGGGAGAGTGGCGATGTGTATAATGTGATAAGTGCCTCACCTAAATTAAGTGCATGAGAAAGTGTCCTTTTCCTGTGAGGATGTTGAGAAAGTGATATGAAGGAGAGGATCCAAGGAATCTGAAAGAGGTGGAGTTTGAAAGATGGATAAGAGATGAAAAAATCCAGTGGGGCTCTAAGCAGAAAGAATCATATGTGTGAAGCCTCTGAGTCTTGGCGCTGTGGTGTCAGGTGAAACTGGAAGTCAAGTTCAATGTTTGGGAGTTGGTGTGAGTGAAGGCAGAGCCCTGCGAGGGTGAAGCTGAGGGTAAGATCAGATAATTGAGCTTTATATTTGAAGCCATGGAATGTGCTTTTATCTCCATTGTGGAGTCACGAGAATAGAGTTTCATTCAGGGAGTTTCATGTCAGCTTGTAATATACAGACATCTCCAGGTGTCAGTGTGATCATCAGGCTAGTGGGCTTCCAGCCTGTGAGAGATGGAAGATGACAAGGACTGGAATACAGCTGTGGAACCAAAGACTAAGAGGTGTGGAAGCAATGGAGACACTCTTGAGGTAGAAGAATATAATCAGTCTCACCTCATCACCAGTGATAACCAATCATTTACCAACAGGAACAACTGTGCTATGCATGTTACATATAACGCTCAAATTTGTCACCACTTTGAATGGATACCACGGTCTGCACTATTTGGGTGAGGTCACTAGCACTTACTAGGTTCGGGTGTGTCTCCTTGTTCAAAAACTAAGAGACGGCACATCCCAGAATCAAAATCTGATTTTCTGATTTCCAGAGTTATGCCCTTAATGCCATTTACAAATATCTCTTCCTATTTCAGCTTTAAAAAGTACTTTTAATGCACATTATAAAATGTCTTTTTGTAAGTTGTGGGTTTATTCTCTTTGTACATATCTAGTGGGATATTCAATTTGTAAGGTGTCTTGACAACATAAAAATATCGTTTTCTTTCTGTTTAAAATAAATTGTTATTTGTACTTTTTAAGTTATTATGGGCATCAGAGCTGTACAACTGCAGTTATAACATTGCCAGAGCAAAGAAGCTTTCTCCTCATCACAATTTCAGGGGCCACCCCAGCTTACTAGATCTCTCTCTCTCTCTCTCTCTCTCTCAATCTCTCCATTTTAGCTGCCCATTTAACTGATTTTAAAAAACACAGAATAGAAAATAGTCACATTAAAATGAGGCCTAGTTTTACATGTCCCTTGGAATTTAGGTGCTTTTCTATATGTTTTAGGAGAAAGATAATCTGATGTTGACAGCTTGGCCTCTCTTAGTTTCCAAATATTTTGGATGGGGTGATTAGAGCCTGGTAGTCACATGGCCCCAGGAGGTCATATTTGCATTTGTGTGTATTGTGTGTGTGTGTGTGTGTGTGGTTGTGACTGTGTGTCTGTGGGTGTGGATGTGTGTGGTTTGTGGAGCATGAGCAGTTTCAGGACAGGGGTACTTAGCTCATATACTCCAAAATGTGTCCCTTAAAATACAGCCCCAGAATGTTAATAAACAGATGGAAATAAAGTAGAGATCATGCCTACTCACAGGATCCTTGGAAATAAAATCAATAAAGTGGGAGGAATGACATCTGCACTCCTGTGTCTTGAAGTTTCATCTGTACCCGATGGACCATCTCATTCCTCCACATTCTCTGACCACACATCCCTATCATCTCCCTCTTGCTCATGTTCCCCACCATAGTGCTTTCTTTTAAGACTATATTACTTGAAACAAGTATCAACCTCAGGATCTTTGCACTGGCTCTTTCTTGCCCAGACTAATCACTTCTCCAGAAATCTTTCTGCCTTCCCTGGGTCTTCCTTGAGGTCTCTGTTGTACAGCACCTTGTTTGCAAGTCTTTCTCAATTCACAATAAAAATAACACACTCATTCACTTTCATTTAAACCTACTTTTAAACCAGAACAAACTGGCATGATATATGATTTTTTTTTGCTTATATTCTTTCTCACTTGTAATTATAGAAAATTTTGTTTCTAAGCATTCTACACTTTTTGACTAGCAAATGATCAAATTAGCATATATCATCAAATGAGTGAAAGAATTTCTCATTAAATTTTTAAAAAACATGATTGATTGGGTAAAATGCTAAGTGTAAGACAGAAATTCCTAATCAGAGATGTCAGAGATGATACCTTAAAAAGAATCAGATCTCTACAAGACCATATATGTATGTATGCATTTATGTGTATATGTGTGTGTGTGTATTTGACAGCAAAGTACAAATTGTAGCATTTCATTATGTTTGTGATGCCCACTTGTGAAAATTGTCATGTCACTTTTTTCATTCCTAGTCATCACCTTCATTCAGGCACCAGGGAATCTTACAAGAGTTTCAGAATTTCTTCTTCTAGGACTTTCAGAGGAACCAGAACTTCAACCTCTCATATTTGGCTTCTTTCTCTCCATGTACTTGATCACTGTGTTTGGAAACCTGCTCATCATCCTGGCTGTCAGCTCAGATTCCCACCTCCACACACCCATTTTCTTCCTCTGCAACCTGTCCTTGGTGGACATCTGTTTCACCTCTACCACTGTCCCAAAGATGCTGGTGAACATCCTAATAAAGAACAAAGTCATAACCTATGAAAGCTGCATCACCCAATTGTATTTTTTAATACTCTTTGGTTTGTTGGACAACTTTCTCCTGACTGTGATGGCCTATGACCGCTTTGTGGCCATCTGCCACCCCCTGCACTACACGATCATCATGAACCCCGGCTCTGTGTGCTGCTGGTTTTTGTATCCTGGATCATGAGTGCCCTGTATTCCTTGCTGCAAAGCTTAATGGTGATGCAACTATCCTTCTGTACAATCTTAGAAATCCCCCACTTTATCTGTGAACTCCATGAGATGATCCAACTTGCTTGTTCTGACACCTTTCTTTAACATGGTGATGTATTTTGGAGTTGGGCTGCTGGGAGGTGGTCCCCTGGCTGGTATTCTTTACTCTTATTTTAAAATTGTTTCCTCCATATGTGGAATCTCATCAACTCAGGGGAAATATAAAGCATTCTCTACCTGTGCATCTCACCTCTCAGTTGTCTCCTTATTTTATTGCACAAGCCTAGGAGTGTACCTCAGCTCTGCTGCTACCCACAGCTCACACTCAAGTGCAATAGCCTCCGTGATGTACACAGTTGTCACACCCATGCTGAACCCCTTCATCTACAGTCTGAGAAATGAAGACATAAAGGGAGCTCTGAAACGATTCTTTGGTTTGGCAGGAATAAAGATAACAGAATGTCATGAATTCTTGTCAAATATCAGAACATATGCCAAAAATTAAAAAAAAACAGCAATTTATTATAATTAGCCTTAATTTTGTTTTTCTTGATTGTTGTATCAGTTAGCTAATATTAGAGAACAAACTGTCCTAAATGCTACATTTTACATAATTCATTTATTATCAAATGTGATTATACAATAGGAATTGTTCTGATCTCTGCTCAGATACTCATGAGTCTACATCAGTGGGAAGTCTCTACACTGTGTGTGCCTGAGTCCAGTTCCTTATTTCTGATGGCAATATGGAATAAATAATTTTAATGAATGTGGATAGAATAAATGAATTCTGTGGAAATATTTTTGAGACCAAGAATTCTTAATGAGTTAGTATTTTGTTTGTATTTATTACTTTTTAATAAACATACATATTCACATATTATGCTCACACAGAGACTCAGTAATCTCATGTATTATGTTGAAAGGAAATTTGGAGAAATTTGGAGAGGAGAAATAAAAATGATGCAAGGTTGAATTAACTTAAAATTTTAGAAACATAGAAACTTACATCAAAGTTTTAGTGTAGAATGGTTGTCTTTAAATTTAATAATGAATTGTTTTTCTATCTAAATGTCCAGACTGCAAAGTCAGAACCATATTTTTTTATTCAATTCAGAATTCTCTGTACTAGCTAATGAGGTAGAATCTTCAAGTTGACTATATTTCTTCTACTTGGGAGCAGGGGTGGGGTTGTGGGTAAGGACAAAATGAATAAAGTGAGATGCTTAAATTCAACTTCTTCCCCAAAACCCACTGCATAAATGTCTATATAAATTGCTCTTTCTGCTGTAGCAAGTCATCACACTCAGGTTTAAAAGAAACAAATTTATTCACCTACAGTTCTGGAGGTCAAAGCCTGATATGGGTCTCGATGGACTAAAATCGAGATGTCTGCAAGGCCAGTATCTTCTGGAGGCTTCAGAAGAGAACTTGTTTCCTCTCCTATTTCAGTTTCTCATGGCCACAAGCATTCTTTGGCTCGAGAACTTTCTCCACCTTCAAAGCTGGCAGTATAGCGTCTTCCAACCTCCCTCTGATTCCAGCTATTCTTTCTTCCTGTTCCACATTCTAAGACCATGGTGATTATCCTAGTCCCACCTGTATAATCACAGCCAATCTCCTTAAAGGCAGTTTATTAGCAAACTTATTTCATCTGCTACCTTATTCCTACCTTGCTGTGAAAAATACATATTATAACTTTCTAGAAATTACAATTTAGATATCTTTGGAGGCTCTTACTCAGCCAACAATATTTTTTTTTAAAGGATATTATATCATGTCATACAAGAAACCTTATGTAAAAGAACTGACAAGGTATTTTTCAGAAATATATGGTGCCATTCATGAAACTTTATATAAAGTAACTGAACAATGAATGTATAATAGTCTCTGGGATGAGTGAATACACTATTTCTTCAAAATCACATGCAGAAATGATTCTTGATTCAGGAGACTTAAAACTATCTGCATCTGACTCTAACACAGAACCACAGCCTGGCTACTCACAGAGTGGTCTTCACTCGAGGACCTACAGCATCAACATCGCCTGGGAGATTGTTTGTTTCTCAGAACCTCTGGGCCTACAAGGATCTTCCAAATCATATTCTGCATTTGAACTAGAATCCTGGGTGACTCATATGCACAGTGAAACTGGAGAAGATCTGGTCTAGAATAAGTTGTCTCACCTTCTAAGTTGACAATTGGGGTAGAATAGTTAGTTATGTTGGGTGTTGTAGGTGTTTAGAAGCCTCTGTAGTGTTGCCAAATAGCCTAGGGGCAACAATACCTTAGGTTGGGAACCACTGGCCCAGAGTTGAAAACTGGAAGCGCCCATCCCTCACTCAATTTGTAACTTGGAGCAGACACTAAACTCCTTCAAGTTCCACTTCTACATAGAAAATGGAGTTCATAATAATAATACCTCATGGCTGGACTTATTGATAAATTAAATTGGACAAAGTCTATAAAGTGCTAAACTCAAAATGTGGCATAAAACTATTGAAATGTATCTCCCATAATTAACAAATATTTTATAATAAGGGTCTGGATGACAGTTCTTAGCTTGTGACATAAGTACAAAGTCCCTACTTATCCTAACAAATGTGTCATGAAGCCACAGAGTGCGGTGCCCATGATTGCGCATCAGAGGAACACAGCTCTCCCCTTGTTGTAGAGGGAATAGCAATTCTCTGGAGACTTCATTCTGTGTCCCAACATAAATCTGCTTTATAGATCAATGGGACCTGTTCCTGACAGATTTCTTTCTTTCTCTTCTTTCTTTCTTTCTTTCTTTTCTTTCTTTCTTTCTTTCTTTCTTTCTTCTTTCTTTCTTTCTTTCTTTCTTTCTCTCTCTTCTCTCTCTCTCTTCTCTCTCTCTCTCTCTCTCTTCCCTCCCTCCCTCCCTCCCTCCCTCCTCCTCCTTCCTTCCTTCCTTCCTTCCTTTCTTTCTTTTCCACTACTGGAGACAGGAAGTTTTGTTCATGTTGATGGGGCTAGGAACTGGGTCAGGGGGTGATGTGGTGGCTGAGTCAGTCAGCAATGCATAAGGCTTGAGCACATGGGGACTAGCTAGGGCATGTTCATCTTCTCAGGATTCTGTGGCTCCTTCTTTGGGGAAGGGAGAGAGCATCCTGAGCAGGGAGCAATTCAAAGAGCAACAAGGGTGAGGTTGGGGGTGGTGGCAGTTCCTAACCTGAGGGAAGGCACGACAACAGGCAGAAACATCTGTTTGGAAAGCTGGGTCAGCTGGTCAGTAGGGGAAAATGGGAAGGGTGCACGGGGTCGGCTTCTTGGGGAGAGATCCAACCTTGGTCTGGGTGAGCTCTCAAGTATACCTGGTATCCCAGGGGAGACTGGGACAGGGACCAAAGCCCCTTTCCCTGTGAACCTCCTTAAAGAAAAATAGGTATTCAGGGAGACCCCTGGCAAGGGGTTCCAGGAAACCCTTAAGGCACAGATGGGGACAGACAAAGCTCCAAAGCACAACTTGAAGGGATTGAGAGGCTGGTGCAGCATTCAAGCTGAGTGCCAGGGTCACAAGAGGACACAGGACCAGCCACGCTTGACCAATTTGAGGATGAGCATTGAGTGTAACGCTGGGCCCTCAAGTCCTTCTTGGTGCCCATCAGGAGGGTGGGCACATCAGGGCAGTGAGGGCACAACTCTGGATGCCACTTGGGCTGCACATTCTCAAAGAAAGGGAGACTGGCAAAGGAAAAAGAGACAACAAAGACATTGGTCTGAGGGTAGGATAGTGTGCAGAGTCCATTGCATTCCTCCTGGCCCTCTGTGTCCTGCCAGGATCAGGTTCACTGTGAGCCCATAAACTATACCCTAGAGGATTGTGAGGGGGGGGTGTATTCCTTGGGGAAGGCATCAGTTGTATAGCAGAGGAGCAGGCAATTCTCTCCCACAGCCCCATCACCCACCACCACACACTTCATTCTCTGCATTTGGGTGCAGCTGCTGCAGTGGAGACACTGCCCCCTCACCATTCTGGGCCCCTAGGATGCAGTGACCTGGAGCCCTCCCTGTCATGGGGGGGCTAGGGCAGCAGGAAGCTTGAGAACTTGATAGACTTCTTAGTCTCAGACTTCAGAGAAAATATGAAATCAAGGTTGGGATAAGGTGGTAGGGTTTAGACCTCTGGGACATTGAGAACACAAAATCATAAAAATTAAATTCATTTGACTTCTAACCTGGTCTTTTGGATCATAGAATCATTAGGAAAAAATCCTTTCTGTTTACTCCAGAGGCCAAGAGTAAAACCATGTGCTTAGAGGTTGGAATAACAGGAGGGAAATGCCTGATGAACAGATAGAGAGAGTGATGATACCTCCTCTGTGCAGTCTGTCAGCTTGTACAAAATCAGTGGACAAGACACGGTGGTTGCTTTTGACTCAGAACCTGGCTCAGAACTCATGTTTCAGTCCCTCCTGCTGTCTTGTCTGGGGACAGAGCTTCAGTATTCCTCAAGAACCATCCATGTAGGAATGTAGACTTCCACATTGAGCCCTCCCTCTAAGAGACCCCACCCAGGTGAGTCTGAGAGCCGAGGAAATACTTCAGGAAAAGGTCAGAAAGAACAGAACCTAAGAACTCTTACCTGTGTCACTGTGACCTTAATCAGCCCAGCCCAGAGACAGAAGGTCATTTTGTTTGTACTCTCGGTTAAGCTACTAATTTATAACTAATCTATTTATGTTAATATGTTAATAATCATGTGCCTGTTTGAATCTGCACTACAGGGACTATAGTTGACAATTAAGTGATAGGCATGGGAGTTTAGTTGGGTGACCCTGTAGAATGAGTGAGACACATAAAATGGTTTCGGTAAAGTGGAAACACATCCGAAGAGATTTGTCAGTTGGGGAGTAGGAAATAGAGCGTTAGGTGTGGAGGATAGTGCAAAGAAGTGAGAGTGTTTGCATTAAATGTCTAAGAAGGGGCGTATTTGAGCATGTCTTGCATTCACTGAACAGGTCCAGACCAGTGGAGTTTGAAACTACCTTGCTATAGCTGTTCAGGATACATACTGTTCATTGCAGTGTATTATCTCATGCTGTTTATTTTTGTGGAAAATAATTATTTAACAAGGCTGAAGAGGAATACTAAATAGTTTTACTTTGAATCATTTCATTACTGGTGAGACTGTGTATGTTTTGGGTTTGCTACTCATTTACTTTCTCTACTGAAACAGTTAATAAGATGCTTCAGTTTTGAATCTTTGGTGTGTGGTTACCATTACCAATATGAAAAGGATATCTATATCTATATCTATGTATGTATGTATGTATGTATGTATGTATGTATATGTATGTATATATGTATACATACATACATATTATGTATGTGTATATATATATGTGCATATATGTGTGTGTGTGTGTGTGTGTGTGTGTGTACAGTCATCCATTTCTCCTGTGCACGCCTTATCTCCATTCCCCTATGCGAATTTGAATATTTGAATCCTCCCCTTTTCAATCATTGTTGTCTCAATTTCCCCATGTATGCTGAGTGTTCATTACTATCTTGCTATAGCAAATTTTTCTTATTTTTTAAGCTTATAATGCTATGTTCTTAGCAAGGGTTGCACTTCTCTGCTTCTATCAGCCTGACAGTCACCTTACTCCTATTATGGTGTTTTTTTTTCTCAATTTTTTTTTTGGTGAGCTGACCCATTTCAGTATTTCCTTTAATCAGACCTCATAGTGGAGAATTCTCACAATTTTTGTGTCTAGAAAGGTCTTAATTTCTCCTTCACATCTAAAGGAGAGCTTAGCTGGTTACATTATCCTTGGCTGGTAGCTCCTTTCATTTAATAGTTTGAATATTCTATTCACTTCTTTCCGGCTTGTAAGGATTGTACTGAGAAGTCTGATAATATATAGTTTTTCCTGTATAGTTACTGTCTTCTTTTCCTAGCTGCCTTAGAATTCTGTCTTTGTCATTGATTTTGATAATTTTAGTACAATGTGTCTTGGTGAAGGCCTTTTTGGGTTGAGATAATTGGGTGTTCTGTTGACTTCTTCAATTCCAAGCTCAGCTCATTCCTTACATTTGAAAATTCTCATCAACTATTTGTCTGAAAATGTTTTCTAGTCCCTGTTCATTTTCCTCACTTCAATAATGTCATTATGCTTATGTTTCCTCTCCTGATGGTATCAGCTAGTTCTTGAATTTCTCTTTCATTATTTTTCATTCTTTGGTTTGTCGCTTCTTCCTTCTAATTTATTTCTAGATTTCTGTCTTCGATATCATGGATCCTTTCCTACACTTAGTTAACTTATTTCCCAAAATTTTATTTCATTTTTCAACTCTTCAGCGTGCTCTTCATCATCAGAAGTTCTATTTGGTTCTATTTCAGAGCTCCAATAACTTGCTAAAGATTTCATTCTGCTCATCGAGATTTTTAATTTTTTTTCAATTCCTGAAATTGTTGATATTACTCATTTCAGAACTCACTGTTTTTTTTTTTCAGAAGTACCATCCTGAATTCTCTGTCCTTTAAGTCACATGTTTCTATGTCTGTAAGCTTATTTTCTAGAGATTTTTCTCTTTCTTTCTGAGATTCCTTGTCCCTTGGTTGTTCATGGTGTTTAATGGACTATTTCTCCACTTGAGCATTAATGGACATGAATGTTCTGTTTTTTTTTTTTTTCCAAAAAGAAGATTATTATGTGAAGTTTCCTTTTAGCCTGTTGCCAAGGAGGGATTTTTGTTTTTGTATCCAGTAGTGGCATCTAAGCCTCTTGGATACCTGCTTTATATAAAGCCTTAATAATGCCTCTTTTTTTCCTTAAGATGTTTAATCATGCTCTCGCTATTTTCAGTTTTAGTCCCTGTCAGTGTTAGCAATAGTTTTGGTAGTTTTTGCTCAAATTACCTGGGGCTCCGTTTCGGTCTCAGAGGTTATGGGGGTGGGCCCTCTGGGTTTGGATTTGATGCTGCAGCTCAGGCTAGGTTTCACAACCACAGCTAGTTAATAATCGAACTGTTTTTTCCTCTGCCAATCTCTGCCATCTGCTTCTCTGCTTTCTGCCCTGATACCTGGGCACCACTGCTGGCTCTCCCAAACAGGGTTATTCAGGGAAGTCACTGCACCTTCTCCCTCCCCTCCTACTGCAGGGCATTCCGGCTGCTGGAGGCAGCTTCTTTGTTTCTCCCAGTCCACGGGCCAACACCAAGTTTCTGACCTGTGGTAGTTCTTATACAGATCACATGCTCAGACATGCTGGTGTGTAGTTTGGATGTGTTTTTGTTGTATTTTAGATGTTCAGTTTATTGTTGTTTAAGGGGAGAGATCTGGGATATCTCTCACTCTGCAATGTTTCTGATATCACCTACAGTCTAGAGTTTTGAGAGAACTTTAACTCATGGTTGGAATACGGTGCTGAGAGATGACACATGAGGCAGGCAAGAGAGTCATGAAGGAGTAATGAAAACAGAATTCACTTGACTTCTAAACTTCTAACTGTTGGGAACAGATAAACAGCAGGAAATATTTCCATTCAGTCCAGACCAGTGTCCCCCAGGGAATCAGGGCTCAGAGGTGTGAGTAACAATGTAAACAATGTTTAATGAGAAGATAAAAGGAGATAAAAATGTCTCCTCTGCTGTATATGCAACCCTGGGCTTATAGGACATATTTGTTATTTTGGATTCCTAAGTCTGGTTAGGTACCAATGCTTGACTCCTTCCTGCTGTCTATCTGGGAAATGACCTTCAGTCCCCAGCATCTATCATCCAGAAAAGAATTCAGACTATACATGGAGTCCTCCTTCTCAGGTATGTCATCTAGGTGAGTCAGAGAGCCAGCTGGTACTGCAGCAAAGGATCAGAGAGGAAGGAACCTGAAACCTTCTACCTGAGGGCCCCTGAGAGCCTAACCAGCTTCATCCAGAGCCCAGAGATGGCTATGTTTATTTCCTGGTGACTAATTAATTTATTTAATGTGTCAAATTGGAGTTTTTTTCACCAACTTTGCTGTTTGACATTGAATTCCTTTATATATGTAGAGATATTTGGGGTAAAATATGACAATTTTTAAAGTGCATGTGCTCAATTCTATCATTCTGTCATATTGTGTTTTTCCCACTACTTTTCTAGGTAAAAAGTTCTAGATATCTCCTATCTTGTGAATGGCATTCCTTTGCATTCAGTTAATGTTCACCTCTATTCTTTTCCTAAGCATATGGAAACTCATTATATAGGTAGAAAGTTCTACAGATTCTACTTATTGTATTTTATATCTTTTCTTTTAGAAGTTAGCCTTTGATTTCTATTCAATTTCACTTATACAATTACTTCAATCCACTATAATCAACCTGGTTTTATTTTTCCTGACCTTCTCTTTCTTCTATGACTTTTCTATTCCTTACTTTTTTTCCTAATACTTGCACATATTTATGGAACCACATAAGTGAGCGAAAATACGTGAGGTCTCCCTTCGTTTGGCTCTCACATTATAATGTAGAAGGCCCAGTACAATGAAATGAGTGTGGCATGATGTCATGTCCTCAGTGATAAATGTGTGAAGCAAGGGATCAATAGTTGTGGCATAAACGAGATTTTATAGGGTATGTCTGGAGGCAAGGAGCTGTACCAGGACTGGTGTACCCATTGGATGTAAAATAAGAGAGATAAAAACTCAAAGCCCAAGAATAGTAAACAAAATAATTCCACAAAGAAAAGTGAGAGGAGGGCCAGCCACATCCACCACTGGCCTTATAAAAATAAAAATAAAAATAAAAAGGTGATCAAAAAACAAAAAGGTACAGGAATAACAATTAGATCAGAGCTGAGGTGGACACTATTATGAGGTCAGTGGACTGTAAAGGTCCAGTCAGTGTGAGGTCCCTTGTGTGGAGGGAACTGTAGCACCCATGCCAGCTACCTCTTCTCTCTGTACCTGGCTTCTGTGGGCTCCTCGTTTTGTTGCTTTTGTCTCCTTGGCAGGAACTGGCATTCTTTTAAACTGTTTTTTTTCTTTACTGCATTTGATTACTAATTTGTTGATCACGTCCCAGGGTAAACGTGACTTTTCCATTGTCATCAAGCCTGTGTGCACATGCAAACACACAAACCCACACATACGTGTACACACAACAAAACAAAGAGGGTCATCACCTATGATACATATACTAAGAGAAATGACCTAGGCTAAACTTTATATATATATATATATTGACCAAATCTGTGGATGAACTTGGATGGATGGATAACACTGCCCCACTATTTCTGTGAGAATATTTAGAACGAATTGATTCTCTCTCCAAATTCAAACATCTCCTATTTGGTAGAACCAAGATTCAAAACTCAGGTTCTAAACCCCAAATTTTGTATTTACTATTATTCAGAAAAGTCTTTTACCATTTCATCTTTTAAAATTTCCTCTATTTTTTGTACATTTGGCTTTCCTTTAGTAATTTGTGGGTTTGCTTTCTTTGCTCACATTTTTAATTTTATTCACATTTTCATTCATTAAGGTGTCTTGACATTTTAATAAATCACTCCTTTCTCTTTTGAACACATTGATTTTTACTATTTTTTTAGTCATTCTGGACTTCATGATGATGTAACTAATTTTAGAATGCTGCCAGAACCAAGGACTCTTTCTCCTCATCACAAACTCTCAGGAACCACCACCATAAGACATTATATATGTTTCTCCCTCATGTCAAATTCTTCCTATTATCTCTGTTTTTTTTTTTTAACTGAGTTCTTTAACTTCAGTAATACAGGTAAGGAACTAGTCATATGATCTGGCACATAATTAATTTAGTACTGTCTGACCCTTATGAAAAATCAGAAAAACCATATAAGCTTCAACTGAAATCCAATTACCTAGTTTAAAAAAATTACAAACAGAAGCTAAATGAAACAAATAAATACAAGACAGAAAAATCAGATTAAAATGGAGTGTGAAGTTTACCTGTCCATTGGAGGACTACCTGCTTGAATTTGGATACTGTTTCTATATTCTTTAAGGGAAAGGCAATCTGACGTTGAAAGATTGCCTGTATCATTTTATCCTAGTTCTTACAGCTGGAGGTGAAAATAATATGTCCCCAGGAGGTTGCAATGTGCCCATCTGTGAGTGCATGTGCATGTGCATGTGTGTGTGTGTGGGGGGGTAGGATGAGCAGTTCTCAAAACGATGGTGTCTGAGATCATATACTCCAGAATGTGACCCTTGAAAACAGAGGTAATAATTGTTAACCATAAGATGGGGATCCTTTTCTGTTCACACGATTCCATAGAAATAAAATTAATAAAGTGCAAGGAACAACTTACAGACGAAGGACTCCCTGTGTCTTGAAGTATCAGGAGTAGCAGTTCCCCCATGTTCTCTGACAGCATCTGTCATCACTCTACCTCTTGCACATTCCCCCAGACACACTGGCTGTTTTTGAGACTTGAATATCTGAAACAAGTTCATCTTCAGCTCTACACTGGATTTCTCCTGCAGAATACAAATTTCCCCAAATAAACTTGTGCTTTTTCTTCCTTGAGGTCACTGCTCAAATGCCATCATGTTTTTAGGTCTTCTTAAAACCAGTAAAAATAACAATCCATTCACTCAATTTTATATATACTGTTTTTCCCTACATAGTACTGCATTGTACATTTCTACTATGTTATTAATGCCTATTTATGTCAAAATTAATCTTTAAATTCATAGTTTAACAACCACCACATGCTACCAGGCAATGATACACAACTTTCAGAATTTCTCCTTCTGGAACTTTCAGAGGAACCAGAACTGCAACCCCTCATATTTGGCTTCTTTCTCTCCATGTACCTGATCACTGTGCTTGGAAACCTGCTAATCATCCTGGCTGTCAGCTCAGACTCCCCCTCCATACTCCCATGTACTTCTTCCTCTGCAACCTGTCCTTGGTGGACATCTGTTTCACCTCCAGCACGTCCCAAAGATGCTGGTGAACATCCAGACTCAGAGCAAAGTTATCCTATAAAGGCTGCATCACAGATGTATTTTTCCACATCTTTGGTTTTTTGGATGACTTACTCCTGACTGTGATGGCCTATAACCATTTTGTGGCCATCTGTCACCCTTGCACTACACAGTCATCATGAACCCCCGGCTCTGTGGGCTGCTGGTTCTGGTGTCCTGGATTATGAGTGCCTTAATTTCCTTGTTACAAAGCTTATTGGTATTGAGGCTGTCTTCTGCACAGATTTAGAAATTCCCCAATATTTCTGTGACATTACTCAGGTGATCAAACTTGCCTGTTCTGACACCTTTCTTAATGACACGGTAATTATTTTGGAGCTGGAGTGCTGGCTGGTGATCCTTTGGCTGGGATCCTTTTACCTAAAATTGTTTCCTCTGTACACAGAATCCATCAGGTCAGGGGAAGTATAAAGCATTTTCTACCTGTGTGTCTCACCTCAGTTGTCTCCTTATTTTATTTTACAGTCCTAAGAGTGTACATGAGCTCTGCTATTACCCACAGTTCATACTCAAGTGCAGTAGCTTAAGTGATGTACACTGTGGTCAACCCATGCTGAATCCCTTCATCTACAATCTGAGGAATAAAGACATAAAAAGGGTTCTGAAAAGATTTTTGGGGAATTGCAGGAATAAAAAGACATATTAATCATGAATTTGTCTTTGAAAATCAGAACACATGCCAAAAAATAAAAACAGCAGATTATTATAATTTTCCTCAGTTTTGTTTGCCTTAATTTTTATCAGTTAGCTAATGCTGTATAACAAAGTGTCCTGAATGCTGTGATTTATATCAGTTGGATTGTATCCTGGAAATTGTTCTGATATCTGCTCAGATACTCATGATCTGCATCAGCTGGGAGTCTCTGTACTACATGTCTCGAGCTCATCCATGATGTCATATGAAGCTATAGTGCACTCCTGTCTTGAACCAAATTTTGACAGTTCATTTATATATGTAGTTTAATCTTCTTGTTTACAAAAATGAGTTTACCAAGTGTAATTTGCCTCGTATTAATTCACAGTTTTTATATCCATATAAGACACATTGTTTTTTACTCAGTGGTATTTTTCTCCCTCCCCAATTAAATTGTGACTCAGCTGCTTGTGCTATGCATCCTACTTTAAGCCATGTTATTAGACTTTTTCTGCTGCACTTTTTTTCTTTTTAATTTTTCTTTTTATAAATATTGCTCTGACCTTCGTTATATAATTATATATGTATCAAGACTCCAATTTAAAACACGTAATATGTAATATTGCATTGTGTGCTCACCACTCAAAGTTAAATTTCCTTCTATCACCAAATATTTGACCTTTCCTGCACATATTTAAAATTTTAATTTCCTGAATTGAGAGTATATATTGCATGGGTCATTATACATAATTCAGGAAATTGTATGATAGTTTTAAGTACATTGTTATTAATTGTGAAAAATTGATTCTCCCTGAGCATCAGTTCCTTATTCTGATGGGAATGTGGATAATAATAATTCTGATGAATGTGCTACAGAAGAAATGAATTTTGTAGAAATTTTTTGAGATGAAAAACTCTTTCATGAGTAAGTATTTTGTGTATATGTATATTTATATACTGTTTTTAATAAATAAAACACATACATATATGTACACACAGATAATTAGTAATCCCATCTATTATTTTAAAAGGAAATTAGAGAGAAATTTGGAGAGGAAGAATGAAAATGATGATAGGTTGAATTAATATGAAATTTTTTAATATAGAAATTAGAGACAAAGACTTAAAGAAGAATTGCTGTCTTGAATTTTAATAATGAATTGTTTTCTATCTGAATGTCCAAAGACCTCAAAGTCAGAATCACATTTACATTTCTGCAACGGGGAATTCTCTGTACCAGCTAATGGGACAAACTCTCCAAAATGCCTTAGATTTTTTTCTTCTACAAGGGAGTGGGTGGAGGATTACACAAAATGTCCTTACCCAGAGGAACCAAAATGAATGAAATGAGATGCTTAACATCAGTTTCCTACAAAAACAATTATTGGATAAATGTCGTATAACATTGCTATTGCTGCTATAACAAATTACACTCTAGGGATTTAAAAGAAAGAAATTGATTCACCTATAGCTATGAAAGTCAGAAGCCTGAAGTGAACTAAAATGATGATGTCTGCAGGCTGGCTTCCTTCTGAGGCTTCAGAAGAGAATCTCTTTCCTCTCCTATTTCCAGGTTTCTCGTGGCCACAAGCATTCTTGGTTCACGAATTTTTTCCACCTTCAAAGCCAGCAGTGTAACATATTCCAATATTCCTGTGATTCCAACTATTCTTCCTTCTTGTTCCACATTTTAGGACCACGGTGATGGCATTAGTCCCCACGTGCAAAATCATAGCCAATATTTTTAAAGTCAGGTGATTAGCAAACTTATTCCATCTGCACCTTATTTCTTTCTTGCTGTGAAAAACAACATATTACAAATTTCTGGAAGTTATGATGTGGGTATCTTTTGGAGGCTCTTATTCTGCCTACTATAAAATTTTCTTAGTCATATATATATAAAAGAATGGAACAAGGTACTTTTCTAGAAGTATATAATATAATGTTGATCGTGAAATTTATATAAAATATAAAGCAATGAATTTAATGATCTCTGGAATGAATGAATACACTATTCCTTCAAAATTATATTCAGAAATGACTCTTGGTTCAGGAGACCTAAAACTGCCTATTCTCTTGATTCTAACACGAAACCACCAACTTGCTGCTCAAAGAGTAGTGTTCAGACCAGGACCTTGAGCATCAGCATCACCTGGGAGTGGTTTGATTCTCAGAATTTCTGGGCCTGCAAAGATTTGCAGAATCAGATTTTGCATTTGAACTTGAATCTTAGGTAACTCGGATGGACAGTGAAGATGAAGAAGAGATGGTAGAATGTTTTCTCTCACCTTTGTATGTTGACAATTGAAGAATAATAATTACTTGTGTTGGGTGTTGTATGTGTTTAGCAACCTGCATAGACATTGCCAAATAGTCCAAGGACAACATCATTGCAGGTTGGGAACCACTGGCCCAGAGTTTGAAAACTGGAAGAATCCTGAAAGATTCCAATCAAAGCCTACTCTCACTCAGTTTTGTAACATGGCTCAGACACTAAACTCCTTCAAGCTCCGTTTCCACATAAAAATATGGAGTTCATAATAATACTACCTTATAGAATGGACTTTTTAAAAAGTTTAAATCAGATAGTATATAAAATGCTAAACTCAGATTACACGGCAATAAAATTATTGAAGTGCATCTCTCATAATTAACAAACATTTCATAATGAGGGCCTATAAAACTGCTCTTAACTTGTGGTATAAGTTCTAAATTCTTAATTATTTTGACAAATGAGTTAGGAAGCTAAGAGTGTGGTGCCCAGAATTGCATATCAAAGGAGCACATCTCTCCCATTTTTGTAGAGGGCATAGCAATTCTCTGGAGACATCAGTCTGTGTCCCATCACAAATCTGCTTTATAGATTAGTGGTACCTGGTTCTGATAGATTTCTTGGTCTCTGTCTTTGGAGAAAAATGAAGTCAGGGTTGAAATAAAGTGGTAGGAAGTTAGACCCTGTAGAGCATGGAGTTCATAGACACGGAGAAATAAACACTAAATTCACTTGACTTCTAACATGGTCATTTGGGGTCAGAGAATCATTAGGGGAAATTTTCTTTCTGTTTATTCCAGAGGCCCAGAGGGGCATGTGCTTAGAGGTTGGAATAACAGGAAGGACATGTGTCTGATGAGGAGAGAGAGAGAGAGAGAGAAGAGAGAGAGAGAGAGAGAGAGAGAGAGAGAGAGAGAGAGAGAGAGAGGCACACCACCTCTCTGCAGTCCCTCAACTTGTAGAGCATTGGTGGACAGGACAAAGGTTGTTGCTTTTGACTTCTAAGCAGGCTCGGAACTGATGCTTCTCCTTCCTGTTTCTCGATTGAGGACAGAGTTTCAGTCTCCATCACAAACCATTCAGGTAGGAATCAGACTTTCACACAGAAACTATCCTCTCAGAGACCCTACCCAGGTGAAACTTTGAACCCAGCAAGTAGTTCAGGAAAAGGTCAGAGGGAATCTGAGTTTATGAGCCACATGAGAGCTCAGCCCTGCCCAGAGACAAGTGATCACTGTGTTTTACTTTTGGTGAAGTAACTAATATTATTAAGTTATTTAATATTTTAATAAGCATGCATCAGCAATACAGGATTTATACTTAACAGTGAGTGATGTGCATGGGAGTCCATTTGGTGACACTGTAGAATGAGTGAAGATGCATAAAATGGTTGCGTGAATGAAAACACATCTGAGGAGTTTTCTGTTTGGGAGTGAGTAGATCAGGTGTCAGGTGTGAGAGCCCAGTGAAGTGAGTGCTTGTATTAAAACTTTGATTTGAACATTTTTGCATTCATTGAAAAGATTTAGTAGAGAAGAGTTAAAAACTACCTTGCAATAGCCATTCCTGAGACATACATTATGATATCTTCTCTCATCTTATTTACATGAAAATAATTACATAATGTCTAAAGAGGAATACCAAATAGTTTTACTTTGAATTATTTCATTACTGGTGAGGCTGCATAGATTTTCAGTTGTTACTTATTTACATTCTCCGTTGCACCAGTTAAAAAAATTCCTTTCCCACTCTCAGGCTTTCTAGTGGTCACTGTTGCCTAGACTTTTAATGAAAAATTCTGTCATGCCCTTGGGGAATAAAAACTGAGGACTGACCTGCTTGTAGGGAAAGAGTATAGAGTGATAAGAAACAAAAGTATTGTAGTTCAGTGAGGGAGAAATTAAGGTCATGGGTTGTACCTTAATTTTTCCTCAATTTTATTTTATTAGTTTCAAGTATATAGTACATGGATCAGACATGTGTATAATTTATAAAACAATCCCCCTATTTGCTCCTTCTCTTCTATGGTTTTCTGCCTAGCCATTATAGGAATGTTAACTGCATTTTATATGCCAGCTCCCCAGTTGTTGACCATCTATCAATTAGTCATTTGTACTTCTTTAACCCTTCATTCCATTCTACTAGCCCCCTCTCCTCTTTTTGTCACCAAATTGTCCTCTATATTTGGGAGTCTGTTTTTGATCAGAGGTTTTCTCCAAAACTTAAAAATGGATATACCTTTAACCTAGCATTGCACTTCAGGGTATTTATCCAGAGAAAACCAAAACAATAATTTGTAAAGATCTATGCATCTGAATATTCATAGCAGCACAATTTACAATAGCAAAGATATAGAAGCAACCTAAATGCCCATCCACAGATGATTGAATAAAAACATTATGGTTCATGTGTACAATGGAATATTACTTAGCCTAAGCACATTAAAATCCTACAGTTTGCAATAACACAGATGGACCTAGTGGTTATTATGCTGAGTGATGCCAGACAAAGATAAGTACCTTAAATTTTAATGCATCAAAGACATCATAGTCAGATCACGTTTATACATATTCAATGTTGTCTTCACTGAACCAGGTAATGAAGCAGAATATCTCCAACTCAACTTAAAATTTCTTCTACTTCATGTGGGTTTTTAGAAGTAAAATGCACTTACCCAAAGGAAGTTAATGATTAAGAGGCTTCAATTCAGGTCACTCAGCAAATTTTTGAATAAAGGTTTGTATTAGATTTATAATACTGCTATAAAATATTTCCACATAATGTTTAAAACAAAAGTATATATTTATATATATCTCATAGGTCTGAATGTGAGACTTAAATGTGTCCTCATGGGTGAATATCAAAATGTCTGAAGGGCTGAGTTCCTTGTGAAGTCTCTAGGGAAATCTGTTTTCTTTCCAATTCCAGTTTGCATTCTGGCTCCCACAGTCCAAGGGTCAAGCCCCTCATCCTTCTTCAAAGCCAGCAGTGTAGTATTTTCCTCTTGTGTCTTCTTCTGCTGTAGAGGAGCATTGTGATTACATTAGCCTAATCTGGATGATACTGGCTCATCTTCTATCTTAAAGTTAGCTGACTAGCAACCCTGTTCCCTCTGCTATCCTAATCTCCCCTGATTTAAAAAATATCACATTCAAAGTCCCTGGGGATTAGGATGTCAACATCTTTTGGAGCTTTTTAATCTGCCCACTATGAAATCTTTTCCAAAAGTGTATGATTATGTTTCACTCAAGTGCCCTCATATAAAAGAAACAAACACAGAATTCATCACAGCCTCTGGAGTGAGTGCATACACTATTCATTCAAAATTACATGCAGAAATGATTTTTGGGTAAGAATACCTAAAACTGCCTACCCTTGACAGGGCTTCAGCCTTGCTGCTCAAACAAGAGCCTAGACCAGGACCTGTAGCATCAACACCACATGCGAGCTTGTTAGAAATGCAGAGTCTCTGGGCTCTGCAGGACCTGATGGATCTAATTCTACATTTCCAGGAGGACCTTGTTGATTCGTAGGCACACTCACATTTAAGTACAGGTTTCGACTAGGTTTCCTTACCTCTTATTATTGACATTAGCGGCAGGGTAATAATTTTAGGGGCTGATTTCTGTGGATTGTCAGTGTTGAGCAGTATCCCTTCAGATACCAGATACCTCAGGGACAAAATTATTTCTGGTGGAAAACTACTGCCTAGAAGCAACCTGAAAATATCATAATTAGGGCCAATGAATACTCTGATATTAACTTTTGTGCAAATCACTAACCCCTTCTGCTTCTCCTGGGCCTTTGCACTGGCCATTCCTCTGTGAGGTACACAGTTGCCCAATAACCTGGCAACTCCCCCTCTTCCTTCAGGTGTCTGTTCTAATATCTCATTTTCAGGTCTTGCCTAAAACCCATATAAAAACACAATGCCCTAATTAATTTCTCCTTTAGACCTGCTTTCCTTTCTTCATGCCACCTGCCACTGTCTGATATGTTATATAGTTTTTTTATTATTATTTTCTTCTACATTCTTTCCTTATCATTGAATTGAAGGGAATTTTGTTCTTCAGCATCTATACACACAGCCAAGACAGTGCCTAAAACATGGTCAGCAAAAATTAATATTCCTGAAATGCATGAAGAATGTCTCATTTAAATGTAACTACATGACCCTTTAAAAAAGCAGATTGGAATAAAACTTCCAAATGTGAAATGACAGGAAACTCCAAGAGGGGCAGATCCATATAAAACATGTTGAAATTAATTTCTTGACTGCAAAATATAAACTTTAGCATTAGAGCTATGTGAGTAATGCAGTTTGTATGAAATTTACTCATTATTTACCTCTTTCTTGTAAGTCACCTCTTCCACCATGGAACCAGAGAATCTTACAAGAGTTTCAGAATTTCCTTCTTCTGACTTTCAGAGGAACCAGAACTGCAGCTCATCATATTTGGGCTCTGGTCACTGTATTTGGAAACCTGCTCATCATCTCACCTTCACAGTACACCCATGTACTTCTCTCCAACCTGCCCTTGGTGGACATCTGGTCTACCTTCATCCCAAAGATGCTGGTGAACATCCTGACACAGAGAAAACTTATCACCTATGAAGACTGCATCACCCAGATGTATATTTTCATGCTCTTTATAGTATTGGATGATTCTCCTGACCATGATGGCCTATGACTGGTTTGTGGCCATCTTTCACCCACTGACTGCACTACACAGACATCATAAATCCTTGGATCTGTGATTCTAGTGTTCTGGAATCATGAGTACCCTGTATTCCTTGTTGCAAAGCTTAATGGTGTTGCAACTATTCTTCTGTATAGACTTGGAAATTCACCACTGTATCTGTAAACTCAATCAGATGGTGTAATTGTCTGTTCTGACACCTTTCTTAGTAACATGGTGATGTATTTTGGAGCTGCCCTGCTGACTGGTGGTCCCCTAACTGGTGTTCTTTGCTCTTACAGGAAGATCATTTCCTATGTAAGTGGAATGTCATCAGCTCAGAAAGTGTAAAGCATTTTATACTTGTGTGTATCACCTCTCACTTTCTCCTTATTATACTGTACGGTCCTAGGAGTGTACCTCAGCTCTGTTGCTACCAACAGCTCACAGACAAGTGCAGTAGCCTCAGTGACGTACACTGTGGGACACCCATGCTGAAACCCCATCATCTACAGCCAGAAGCAAATACATAAAGGGGCTCTGAAGAGACTCTTTGGGATGAGCTATAAAAGAAAAATAGTCCTGAGGCTGAAAATGTGTCCTTGATCCTGTCATCAGAGCCAGAGACTGTAAACTTTCAATCAGATTGTGGTTGTAGCTCATGCTCTTTTTATGTGCTGGAATTTCCATTTGTGGAGTTTAACTTAAATTTAGCTTTATTATGCTTTCCTACTCTGTCTGTGTATAGACAGTTTTTCTTTCTGTCCTTTTCCTGCCTTCACAAAGTTTTTTCCAAACTTCATCAGAAATATTTGGAAATTCATGTTTATTTCACGGGCCATATGGATTTCTGAAGAATGATTTCTTCTCAAATGGCATATATCAGTGTAAGTAATTTGTTCTTGTTTTACAAATAGAATTGTCATTACACATGTAGCAAAACCTACATTTAACTACTAAGACCATTTGTATAATTCCATTGCAGGAAAACCTGAAACTACACTTTTCACTTTTGTATTCCTCAATCTTTCTACATCAGACCTTAACCACTCTTCATGATAATATATTTCATCATTGTTCCTTTAAGTTTCAGCTTGTTGATAGTGATGCTATAGGTGAGGAAGGCCTGGGGCGCTGGCCTGGGCCCCTACTTGCTTTTTACTTGGACCAGCGTCAATGTGTGGCTGAACCAGATCCTGATTGAAATTGCACAACCACCAGAGAACTATGAAAAGCAAGGTTTATTACTCACAGGTTCTGGTGAAGCTGGAGAATTAATATCTCAGAAAAATAAAATAAGTTTGTAAGTTAGTTTACACTAACAGCCACTGGTAGAAGCCACTGGCTCCCTGTTAACCATTATAGAAAGTGTTAGCTGAGGACTGACCAGTTAGACTGCTGGAAGGACAAGTAACCAAGTCATGGACATACTAATAGCATGGAATGAGTGAGAGCACAAACATACAGCTCCCACTCCTGCACACCAGGTCAACCTACTGACTAGCGCTTGTAAGATGTATTTCAGCCCACAAAGCCAACAAGCACCCCACCAAATCCCCTGAATCCAGACAAGGCTACACTAACAGGGAAGCAGGGAAGGCGATGAAAATTAACCACTTAACCTAATCGAAGACGAATCAGCGAGACCTACTACCAAACACCTTACTCAGGATTACTCATGATTTCCTCTCTACAAGATTTCTTGTCTGTAAGCCATCAGGGAGTTCAGACTTTTGAGCACTGGCTTTCCCACCTCCTGGGTGACACCATTTTCAATAAAATAGCCAATTTTTTCTTCAATGCATAGCCTGGTGGCATTTCTCATTCACACAGGTAGGTGTGAACTCACTTTTGAGGGTACACAACACGCCAGGGACACACAGGAAGTTCTGGGATTGGAGATAAAGAGATAGTGGGGGGGAGAGAGAGAGAGAGAGAGAGAGAGAGAGAGAGAGAGAGAGAGAGAGAGAGAGAGAGAATGAACTAAGGGGTTCTGTCTTTATCGAAGTCCAGTGTAATTTGTTAGGGTTTTGTGGATTTGTATTTTATTGGCAAATTTAAAACACGAGTGGAATTAGGGTGTGAAAAGTGATAAGGGGTCAATCCTGTGGTCAGTTACGTAGTTACATAGGTTTTCATGGCTTTCAAGAGGAAGACTTCCTTGGTTGGGTGGCCTGTGTGCATAAGCTGGTGATTAAGACTAACTGGAACTTTAAGTAAACTAATCAGTCAGAAGAGTCTATGAGATGAGGTAGGACTTATGGAACTTCTCGCAATCTATGTAATCACAACCCCCACACACAAAAACCCTACAAGAAAAACTCTGTTTATAATAAAGCTTTATGTCTCTATCTTCCTTTTCTTTCTATAAATACCCCTCCATACTGGCACCAAGGCCAAATGTGCACACAGCTTGACATGTCTTCATGCACTGGGTTGAAAGCTTTATTTTTTCCTAAATAAATCCTTTTGGTGACAAAGTACCTAGTCGACATTTTGGGGGCTTCTCTGAGATTTCAGGGAAGAACAATCAGATGGTGTCAGGGCAGGTGAGCCACCATAGAGCCACTTAGAATAAAGGCTTGCTCTCTAATTAGGAAGATTAGAGTGAGCCTCCTGGAATGGAGCTTCTGCTTTTTGCATTTTGAAGTTCTCTGCACTTTATTTGGGAATTGTTCAGGGGATTTATTTTTGTGTGTGTATGTGTTAGCAAGGGCTTGTCTATTTGTCCCCCTGTTGTCTGTGATTACTCAATTTGACACATTGGCCTGATTTCTTTGGAAATGGTTGTCTTTGGACAAAAATGGCTTTTGCCTAAAGATCCGTTTGGGTCACAGGTTATTTCTACTGAAATTAGTCAGTTTGGCCCCATGTTAGACTGCTGTCTCAGAGAGAGAAGTGCCACCAAGTTCAGCCTCTAACTGGGCTCCCTGAGGTCAGTTATTTTTTCTGAACTGGTTTGTAGCTTTTGGCTTGGTCTTTTGGACTATTTAGAGTAAGGCTGGCTGGTGTCTGACCTGTAGGTTGCTAAAGCTGTTGTAATTTGTCTTGGGCCCTTTGCTCTAGAGAAGAGTCTCTGAAAAATGAGATCTCAGCTATCTAAATATTCTGTGACTATCCCTCTTTTGCCATCGATGCCAGCAGAGGACATAGTTAAAAGCCACCAGCAATTTTCATGAGCATATTTAACTAAATGTGCAAAATCGAATAAAAGTGATTCAGAAAATCAGTGGCCACTCTGGGGAACTTTTGAGATTCCCAAACTTTATTCTCTTAAAACTATATTGGACAATAATAGCACTAAAATAGATTAAAGAAAAAATGAGTGGAATGCCTATTTTGAATGGTATTTTGAAGGTTCCAAGTGAGACCAAGAATCTGAGGTTGCCTTTTTCTGAAATAGTCTTAAAATTAACAGAGGCGACTGAAATGTTAAGGAAAGACAATGGTGTCTGAAGCCATGTGTTCTCTCTCTGCAGCACTGCCCTGCCCTTCTCCCTCTCCTCCATCATCTCAGGATCCACCGTCAGGTCCACCCTATTATTCTGCGCAGACTTTGCCTCGGGCTTCTCCATCTTGCCCAAGTGTATCTCTCCAACCTCTTTGCCTCATGCTCCACCTTCGATGCCATCTTGACAACACTCCTGCTTTCCTTACCTTCAGTTCTGCCTCTGGTGATTTTTTTTGAATCCTCTCCTACTTTCCTTCTTCTGAACTTACCAGTACTTTTCTCATTTTAGATTAATGTTCATGGGGATCTTAACATACTCCAGTTTTCATATGCTTCTTAACTAAAGATGAGTTTGGAGCCATTGTAAAGGAATTCCCTAAGGAATCTGAGGTTCCCCACAAGTTACTAAGGAATCAGATATTATCATTCAGGCCTTTCAGGCTGAGTTCTCTGGTTTATCAGCTACTTCACGTATTCATTGGTGAAGGCCAGGCATGACGCTGGATGAGAACTGCCAGATGTGAACATCCCCAAAGGGACTTAGAAGAGCTGGTGTCTGATTGCAGGTTGCTGAAGCTGTCGTAATTTGCAGTCCTCCGTTTGAGGGAAGAACCTAGAGAACTTGCTCGAAAATTACACAAAGCAATTCCCAAGGCTTTTGTAAAGCCTGCTGATAGGAACAAAATTCACACTTGCTCACAAAAGTCTGACTAATCTGTTCATAACTATTCTAATAGACTTCAGGTCATTTTTGAGGAAAAGTCTGGTTTCCAGGTGTTGCTACTATTTGGGTATTTTTTTAATTCTTTGTTTATTAAAAGGGTGAAAAGAGATCTTTCCCTCCTAGTTAAAATAACCAGGATAAAATGGGAGACTGTAGCCACCTTGGATATGGCCATTTGACTTGCCATCCTCTAGATGAACTACTATGAGTAAGGTGGCCAAGATTTTTAATTTTCACACTCAGCAGATAGTGGCCCTATGTGAAACCAAAAAACAAACAAAACAAAAACAAAAAACAAAACAAACAAACAAAAAACTTTTGCCATTATTATTGCCAAGAGCCAAGACACTGGAAAAAGAATTCCATGAGTGTAAGCATTTCATATGCTCTCAGCCTTCACATCAGCTGTCTAAACATCTCGGTTCAGTTGCCTTACTTCCTATGAAATCCTTTTGTTAACCTCTTCCCATATAACTTTCATGTTGTAATAACCTTCATCCAGATACTCTTCTCCCTTTTAAAACTGATTAAGCACCCCATGTGTGTTTGAACCCGACCTCATTCACGACTCCTTTCGATGATTTGCAGGAGACTCCTCTAGGTAGAGCTGATTTCTCATGGTTTACAGATGGTTTGTTATGTAAAAAAAATGACAATGGTAAGTACTGCACTGGTTAAGCCACTGTAAACCCCTCTGAAGACATTGAGGTGCCATATTTGCCTTTAGCTACTTCAGCACAGCAGGCCAAATTACCTGACCTCACTCAAGCTTGCATTTTAGCCAAGATAAAAACTGCCAGTACTTATAATGGCTGTAAATATGCCATTGGAGTAGTTCATGACATTGGAATGTTACGAAAGCAACCTGGTTTCCTTACCTTCAACAGTTGCTAAAATTATAAATGGTCTATGAAACAGGAATTATTGGATGCTATACTTTTCCCTAGGCTTTATCTGTTATTAAGATTCCAGGACGTTCTAAACCTGAATCCTTGGAAGCTAAAGGAAACCACCTTGCTGGAATTTCTGCTAGGAGTGTGGCCCTTAAAACCTTCAGGAGCAATCAAACCTCTGTCCTGCTTTAAAGACATATTTCTCCAGTTGATAACTTCAAAAAACTGGCAAGAGAAGCCAAAACAATTGGATCTGGAAAATGAAAAACAAGAATGGAAATCCAACAATTGCTAGTTTGATAAGTAATGGAAGTTCTGGTTTGGACCAAAAAAAAAAAAAAAAAACCTATTCTACTAGAACTAAAATTTCCCCTCCTGACTACTGTACATGCATTAAACCATTGGTCCACTTACAGAATGATAGCATCCTTGAATCAACAAGAGTGGGGGAAGATATTAACCAGGCCACAAGGTGCCTACCTTTAGTGTCCCAGCTTCCAAAGTACGACCCAAGGAAGCCTGTTCACGCTGCCCATGGATGGTTTAAATTGCCTAAGAGACCATCTGAGGTTTAGCAAATAGATTTCATACAGCTTCTCCATCTCATGGACACAAATATGTCTTAGTCATAGGTATGTTTTCTTGCTGGATTGAAGCTTTCCATTGCAGACAAGCTCAAGCCTCTCTCGAGCTGAAGTCCTGCTAGAGAATATTACTTCCACTTGGGGAATTCCTCTCCAGCTGCACAGTGATGGAGGATAAACTTCACTGGTCAGCTGCTCTAACAAGTCTGTGCTGTTGGGCTCATTCTCTGACATTTTCTCTGTACTCACTGTCCTCAGTCTCCAGGTTTAGTTGAACGTACTAATGGCATTATTCAGATTAGTAGAAACTCCTCAAATTAGTAGAAACTCCTCAAATACCTTGGCAGAAAATATTGTTGTTTGTCTTTTAAAATCTCATTTCTACCCCTTTGGGAGTTCCTAAGCTTTCATTTATTGAGATAATTACAGGACACCCCATGCATTTGCTCCTGCTTCTTTTGATTCACAGTTGGTAAAAGGAGACATGCTACAAGATCATAAAGACTAATTGCTTCTATTGAAAATAATCTTGCTTTGATAGGACAATCTTTTCACAGTGCACTCCAATGAGGTGAAAAACTCAAACTCCATACTCAATCACCTGGAGATTTAGTTTACTGGAAAAGCCACCTCAAAAAAGATTCCCTCTAGTTCACATGAAGGGCCCTTATCAGGGCTGTTGACTGACCCCTGTGTTGCTAAATTCTGGGGAATAGACCCTTGGGTGCATGTGTCACAACTAAAGAAGGCTTCAAACCCAGACTGGACTTGCACACTGTCTGACCTGAAGTGGTCATTAAAGTGGCTGACTTCTGAAGGAAACATATGGTCAAAATGACTGAGTCAGGCTTGTACAACTCTTTTCCTACTATCGACTCTTACTTTATTTCTCTCTTTTCCTTGGAAGAAACATGCCCTTGTTGATGTTTTCTAGCTCTTGTGAAAAGGTGGGGAACTTTTCTGGTTCTTGAATCTGTCACCAAGAACTTTGATCTATCTAAGAGAATAATGATCTTTGTTTCATTATCTACAGGTTTGAGCCCCTGGTTTAAATTAATCATCTGGACAAGGTTGTTATGTTGTTCTATTTCTGTTTTGAATTTTTCTGGTTGTTAAGTTTTGCACCTGTTGCTTATCGACCCTGAACACGAGCTGTGCTCAATTTATGACCCTTCCCATGTGATGTAAGACATGGCATCCAGAAGAAGTTCTTTCTGACACTAAGGGACAAAAAGGCTGCTGAGTTGAAAAACTTGACTGTTGATCAACAGTGCTTTCAGGGAAAAATCTCTATCAAAATGGGGGAGTGATAAAGATTAACTCAACTGTAAGCAAACATAATTAGTTAGGAAGGTCTATAGAAAAAGTTAAGGCTTATAAAATTTCTAGTATGCAGCGTATTAGTGAGAACATTACACATGAGAATTCTGTCGGAAGATATCTATTTTTATATTAAAACTCTATAGTTCTAATTTCTCCCTTTCTTTAATTTCCTTTTTTCCTTCTGTAAGTGTCCCTCTACCTTGGCACACAGGCCAGAGGGTGCACGTGGCTTGCCATATCTGCATGCTCTGGGCTGCAAAACTTTCTCTTTCCCAAATAAATTCTTTTGGTGATGAAACACCTAGTCGATATTATTTTTCAGTTGAAAGTTATATAGACTGTTTTTCTCTTTGTCCTTTTTCCTAACTTCACAAAGATTTTTTCAACCTTGATCAGAATATTTGGAGATATTATATGGTGCCAGGTGGGCACTAGACTAATAAGGGACATCACTTTGTAAGTTATGTAAATGTCTAACCATTATGCTTTACACCTAAAAGTAACATAAAATAATATCAAATGTCATTGTAATTGACAAAACAATTGCATTCAAGAAAAGGTGTTGTTCAGTGGCCAACTCATTATGGTTTGGGTCCTGGGACATAATAATAAAAGTTACTCTTTATTCTTTGTCTAATATTAGGGTACAACTATCCTGGCTTGCTGCTACTTCTACCATTTACAAGAAGAGAACTGCTTGTAAATTTAGCATAAAGAATTCCTTTTCTGAGCCTCAGGGGCCATCACAGAAGAGGTACGCCTCTGAGGTGGTAAGAGCTGGATAAGAGAAACTTCACGGGAATACAAATTTGACTCTGTCTTAAAGCTAATCCTCCCTCTAAATACACATGGACCTGGTTTCTCTATTTTTTTTTTTCTTTTTTGAGATTGAGGCATAAACAACAAAAAGAGGGAAATTATAACCACAGAACCAATTCAAAAACAGTCCTATCCAATTAACAAGAACTGAGTTGTTTTTCAGAGACAATAGACCAAGATCACAAGTCATGCAGCCTCGCCATGGCAGAGGAGAAATATGTGACCACAATTGCACCTAGAACCCAAGTCTCACTTCCCCCTCACACCCCAGAACCCAAAACCAGGACACATCTGGAGCTTGAACACTGGAACCCTTTCAGAATATAAGTGTTGGTTATCGAAGAATATCTGGTTTTGATGTCCCTTTACCATAATGGCCAAGTTCCAAGATCCTCAAAGTAAAACTTGCTTTATCAGCACTTCAGCATACCTGGTCTTCCTAGCCCTTTCAAAACTCTGAAGCTATTTCAGCAAGCAAGATGGATTTGAGGCACTATTAGGCCTCCCATCTTCTCATTGGCACATTTCCTTAATCTAAATCACCTGTTTTGAGGTTTAGTCTTTCAAAGCATTGGGCACAGGAAACTTGGGTTCAGTAACAGGAATAGCAATGTTATGCAGACATTTATCCAACAAATGTTTTTCTAGGAAACTGATTTTAAGCATATACATTTACTTTGCTTTCTTTGTGCAAGGATATTCAGTTCTGAAACACCAACTGAGTAGAAAAAAAAATTAAGTCAATTTGGAGATTCTGCCCCATTGCTGGTACAGAGAATTCCCCACTGCATAAAAGAAACGGTGTTTCTGATTTTGAGACCATACAACCTTAAGATAGAAAAATAACTCATTGTTAAAATTAAGATAAGCCTTGATTCTGGGAAACATGGTGGAGTGAGACATCCTCAGATCCCTCCCCTTGAAACAACAATAAGCTGGACATCCAAAAGCACCCAAACTGCACTCCTGCATATATGAGTGTGGGATCTGTGCATAAGAGCTATTGCGGGTCAGAACCCCAGTTGTCAGGCGGTGGAGTAAGATAAACAAAGAAGCTGCCTTTTGTAGCCACAGGATTTCCTTGCAGAAGGTGGGGAGGGGAGAAAAAGTGGGGACTTCCCTGATCAGCCTGCCTGGAAGTGCCAGAAATTCTAGCAGCCAGAAGCAGGGCCCAGTCATTAGAGTAGAAAGCAGAGAAGGTGTATGGGACAGCAGAGAAACAACAGTTGATTTTTACTGGCCCTGGATCCAAAACCGAGGCTGAGCTGCAGCCTCCATCCCCAACCCAGAAAGCCCCATCCCCCTTGCCCTCTGAAACTGATCAATGCAGAGCTACAGGGGAATCTGAGCAAAAGCTGCGGAGACTGAAGCTACCTCTTGCAGCCTCTGGAGCTCTCTGCAGGAGAAGGGAGAGGGGGGAAGGCACAGGACATCCTTCATCAGCCCGCCTGGAAGTAATAGAACTTCTAGCAGCCAGAAGAAGGGACCAGTCATCATGGCAGAAAGCAGAGAAGCGGAACAGGACCACAGGGGGAAAAAATTGATTTTTTACCTGTTGGTTGTTGAATTGTAAAAACTGAGGCTGAGCCGCAAACCCCAACTCCCAACCAGAGGGCCCCCCACATACCCTCCAAGACCTAACACCACAGAGCCCAGGGGAATCTGAGTAAATTCCTACTGAAACTGACAGGGACTGAAACTGAGAGTAACAAGTGTGATTAAGTATCTAACAAGAAAATGAAAAAGACATTCAGGCTTTATATAAAGCTGGGATCCAAGAGACTTAGACGCCACATACTGGCAGCCAAAAAGAAAGTGCCATCTCTGCAACAGGCTAAAGAGACCTTTATATAATGAATCTTCTTTCTGGAAAAACAGCTGAATACACTTCTATTAATGCCCTGGGAGAGAAAGAGTCCATTAAACACACCAGAACAACCAAGGTGACAAGGCATCTCGGAAAGAAGGAGAAAAAACTCCAGCAAATGAGCTTACAGACATAGAATATGCAACTTAAATAATAGAGAATTTCAGGATGGTGCTTCTGAAAAAAAACTCAATGAGATCCAAAACAAGTCAAATCAACAATTTCAGGAATTGAAAAAGCAACTAGATAAGCACAGCAAGGAGATTGAAAACCCTCAAAAGGAATCAAAGAGGACTTCTGAAGAGGAAGAACACACTACGTGAGCTTAAAAAAGAAATAGCGAGCTTGGGAAATAGAGTTGGCCAAATGGAGAAAGGATCAGTGATATCAAAGGCAAAAATCTAGAAATAAATCAGAAGGAAGAAGTGAGAAACTGAAATAGCTAAAAATAATAATAGAGAAATTCAAGAACTAGCTGGTTCCATCAGAGAGGAAACATAAGAATAATGGGCATTACTGAAGGCAAGGAAAAGGAGTAGGGACAAGAAAGCACTTTCAGACACAAATAGTGTGAATCCCCAAAATCTAAGGAATGAGCTGGAACTTGAAATTCAAGAAGTCAACAGAACACCCAATTATCTCAACCAAAAAAAGAAAAAAAAAAAAAACACCAAGACATATTGTGTTAAAATTATCAAAAATCAGTGACATAGACAGAATTCTCAGGGAAGCCAGGGAAAAAGTAGATGGTAACCTATAAAGAAAGACCCATTAGATTATCATCAGTCTTCTCAACACGAAACTGACAAGCCAGAAGGGAATGCAATAAATATTTAAAATATTAAGTGAAAACAATACAGCCTAGAATAATGTACCAGCTAAGCTCTCCTTTAGATATAAGGAGAATTAAGAAGACCTTTCCCAGACATACAAAAATTCAGAGAAATCTCCACTGCGAGGCCTGCATTACAGGAAATACTGAAAATTGTCAGCTCACCTAAAACAGAATAAAAACAAAAAAACAAAAAGAAATACATAATTAGGAGTTAAGTGAGTATCAGGCAAACAGAAGAAAAGTGCAACCTTTACTAGAACAGAGCATTATAAGCTTAAATAATAAGATAATTACTACAGCAAAATAGTAATGAATGTTCAGCATACATAGGGACAAATTGAGATAACAATGACTGAAAAGGGGAGGATTCAAAGATCCAAATTCATGAAGGGGATATGAAATAAGGCACATGCAGAAGAAAATGGACGACTGTATATGTATAACTATCCTTTTCATATTTCTAATGGTAACCACAAAGAGAAGATTCAGAACTGAAGTATATAACAAAAAAACAGAAGAACCATACGTAAAACCCACAAAAGCCTACCAAAATAAAGAAACAGAGAAACAGGACAAGGAAGCAATGGAAACACCAAGCTACCAAAGCAAAAGATAAAATAGCTGTAAGAAGACCTAATATTTCAATAATCACCCTAAATGTAAATGGACTGAACTCACCAACAAGAAGGCACAGAGTTGCAGAATGGATTAAAAAAAAAACAAAAAAAAAAACAACAAACAACAACAAAAAACAAAAACAAACAAACAAACAACAAACAATCATATGCTGCCTTGAGGAAACATGTCAACTCTAAAGACAAATATAGACTCAAAGTGAAAGGGTGGAAAATAATATTTCAAGCAAATGGCATTCAGAGAAAACAGGAGTAGCAGTACTAATATTGGATAATAGACTTGCAAATGAAAAAGATAAAGAAAGATGCTGAGGGACACTTCATAATGATGAAGGGAATTAGACAACAAGAAGACAAAACACTTATTAATATCCATGCTCAAAATATGTAAAGCAATTGCTAACAAAATTAAAGGGAGAAGCAGATCAAAACACTATCATAGTAGGAGACCTAAATACCCCACTGTCGGATATGGACAGATCATCCAAACAGAAAATTAATAAGGAAATAACATCCTTAAATTATACATTAGAACAACTGGTCATCACTGACATTTACAGATCCTTCCAACCCCAAACAGCTGCTTATACATTGTTCTGCAGTGCACATGGTACTTTCTCATGAATCAACCACATCTATATAGAAAATCCTAAAGACTCATTTAGAACACTACGAGAAACAATAAGCAAATATAGTAAAGTTTTTGGATACAAAGTCAACATTCAAAAATCCATAGCATTCATACACTAATAGGGAACCATCAAAAATAGAAGTGGAAAAATAATTCCTTTTGCAATTCCAAAAAAAAAAAAAAAAATAAAATACCTGGGAATAAATCTAACAAAACATGTGAAGGACTTATATAATAAAAATTAAAAGACCCTATTAAAAGAAATTGAAGAAGATACAAAGAAATGGAAAGATGTTTTTTTGTTCTTGGATTGGGAGAATAAGCATAGTTAACATAACCATATTACCTAAAGCATTATACAGATTTAATGCAATCTCCATCAAAATCCCATCAGCATTTTTTAAAGAAATAGAACAAAAATCATCAAATTTGTATGGAAGCACTAAAGACCCGAACTGCCAAAGGCATCCTGAGAAATAAAGATCAAGGCTAGAGGCATCACTCTGCCTGACTTCAAATTTTACTACAAACAACAGTAATCAAAACGGCATAGTATTGGCAGCGAAACAAAACACACGAACCAGTGGAACAGAATTCAGATTCCAGAAGTAAACCCATATTTACGTGGGCAAATAATTTTCAACAAAAAAGCCAAAACATACAGTGGAGAAAGGAAAGCCTTTAATAAATGGTGCTGGGAAATCTGAAAAGCCACCTGTAAAAGAATGAAACTAGACTGTTTTCTATCATCAAACTAGACTGTTTTCTATCATCACACATCAAAATTAAGTCAAAATTATTATAGGACCTGAATATAAGACCAGAATCAATAAAATACAAAAAAGAAAATATAGGAACTTAACTCAAGAAACTTGGACTTAAAGAGGATTTTATGAATGTGACCTCAAAGGCAAGGGAAGTAAAATCAGAAATAAATGAATGTACTACATCAAGTAAAAAGCTTCTACTCAGCAAAAGAAATCGTCAACAAAGTAAAGAGACTACCATCCGAATGGGAAAATATATTTGCGAGCAACGCCGCCAATAAAGGGCCTAATATCCAAAATACACAAAGAACTCATACGACTCAATACAACAAAAAGAAACAAAGGATCCAATCAAAAAATGGGCAGAGGCCCTCAACAGGCACTTCTCTCTAGAGACATACAAATAGCCAACAAATACATGAAAAAATGCTCAACATCACTAGCTATTACGGAAATGCTAATCAAAACCACAATGAGATACCATCTCACACCTGTTAGAATAGCTATAATCAACAGGACAAAAAATAACAAATATTGGAGAGGATGCAGACAAAAAGGAACCCTCATACAGTGCTGGTGGAATAGCAAATTGGTACAGCCACTAGGAAAACAGTATAGAGGTTCCTCAAACTCTAAAAATCAACCTACCATATGGTCTAGCAATCCCACTACTGGTTATTTACTCCAAAGCTTGAAAATCCATATCTGAAGATATTTGCACACTGAGTTTCATAGCAGCACTATTCACAGTGGCCAGGACATGGAAGCAACTGAAGTGTTCTACAATAGATGATTGGCTAAAGAAGCTGTGGTAGAAATATACAATGGAATATTACTCAGCCATAAGAAGAGATGAAATACTGCCATTTGTGTCAACCTGAATGGACCATGAAATAATCATGCTAAGTGAAATAAGCCAGACTGAGAAAGCTGAAAATCACATGATATCACTTATACATGGGATATAAACCTGAAAGCAAGAAATGAACAGGACAAACAGAGACTCATGACCATGGACTATAGACTAGTGGTTACCAGAGGGTAGAGTGTGGTGGAGGAGAGGGAAGGTAGACAGGGTAAAGAGGGTAAAAAATAGGAGGATAGGGGGACAGTGAAGTGGGTAAATGGGATCAAATATATGGTAGCTGAAAGAAACTGGACTTTGGGTGTTAAACAGAATAGGATATATAGATGTAAAGGATAATGTACACCTGAAAATTATATAATTGTTAAGCAATGTTATTCCAATAAATTTATTTTAAAAATAAGTAAAAATAAAAAACAAATAAAAATAAAATACATCAATTGCTGAATTAAAGGAGCTATACAAAAATCAGGAATACATACTGCATGTGTAAATACATGGATACATGGAAACATACACACATAAAATTCAAAAATGTGTGCAACAGTTTAATTGCTTTGTTTTAAAATTGTAAAGAAATGTAATGATTCTGATTCTCCGATTTCTTATTTCTGATGGTGATGTGAAGTGAGAAATGTAATTCAAATAAATGTTGTTAGAAATAAATATAATTAGAAATGTTTGGTGAGACAGAATAATTTCACATATGAAGTGTATTTAAGTATACAAATATGTGCATTTTTACTTGACTTTTTTTCAAGTAACCACACATACATATGTACAACATAGACTCATTAATAATGTTACCTGTAAGGTCAAAAAGAAATTTGAAAAATTTGGAGAGGAATAAAAATTAAACGAATACATGATTAAGGTAACATGAAACTGAAAGAATGTAGACATTTAGACACAAATATTTAAAGTAGAATGGTGGAACTTACTTTTAGTAATAAATTCCATTCCTAATTTAATACACAAAGCTTCAAATTCAGAATGACATTTACTTTTATGCAGTGTAGGATTTATTTTGACTATCTAATGGAGTAAATTAACTTTCACAGTTTTCCTTCTACTTGAATTGGGATTTCAAACACTAAAGACCTTTTCCAAGGGAAGCTAATAGAATAAATTGAAAGGCTAAAATTTTCCACAGAAAAGATGATTGGATAAGTGTATTACACTTCTGTTGTAATAAATAAAACAGTTGAGTATTAAAGAAACAAATTCATATTCTTATTGTTTTAAAGTTCTGAACCCTGAAAGGAGTCTCACTAGACTAAAATCAAGATGTCTGCAGGGCTGGTTCTACCTGGAGGCTCCAGGAGAGAAGCTGTTGCCTCTCCTATTCCAGTTTCTTGAAGCCACAAGCATTTCTTGGCCCTTTCTCCATCTCCAAAGTCACCAGTGTAGCATCTTCCAATCTCCCTCTGATTCCAGCTATTATTCCTTCCCGTTCCATTTTCTAGGACCATGGTGATGATATTAGTTTCACTTGCTTAATTAGTGCCAATGTCCTTTTCTTAAAGTCAGCTGATAGGCAAACTTATTCTAAGAGCCGCCTTAACCTCCATTTCTAGAATAAATATATATACAAAGTTTCTAGGGAGAAGGACATAGACATGTTTTTGAGGCCTTTATGCTGCCTACTACAAAATCTTTTTCTGTAGTACATTATTCAGTGATACTGAAGGGCCTTTATATAAAAGAAACAAACACAGAATTTATCACAGCCTCTGGAATGAGTGCATATAGTCATGTGCAGAGAAGGACTTTTTGGTCAACAAGGGACCATACATGTAATGTTGGTCCCATAAGATTATAATGTTGCTGAAAAATTCCTATCACTTAAGACTTCATAGCCTTGGTAACATCAGAATGTGAGGCATTACACAAATAGTCATTGTGATACAATTTCCTGCAGTGTACAGTATAATAACACATTATAGAGGTATATAACGTGGAAAATGTAAGGGACAGAATTTCTCACCCCAAAACATGTCAATTTGCTGTAAAGATTATTTTAAGCTGGTTAATTTTAAGAAAAAGCAGTCATGGGAGAAGCTCTGAAATCCAAGTACAAGTTATACTTTATAAGGAACATTGGCATGGTAAGGAAAATTTTCAATTGTAAGTGTGTCTCCTTGGCTGTACCAGGAAAAGTAGGGGTTTACCTTTTCTCTAGAAACTCATCAATGAAGAAGACAATCACTTACAGCTGCATAACAACTTTATTTCATAGACTGGACGTTTCTTGATAACCTTACATAACTGACTACACCCAACCTTAGCACCTTTTTCTATTTTCAGTTAAAATGGTAGTTAAGATGATACCTCAGGCAATTCTGGGGGAGTTACTCAGTTTTCCTAGGTCCTCTCATGTATACAGAGGAAATACATGTAATTAAACTTTATTGGTTTTTCTTTTATTAATCTGTCCTTTGTAACAAGAATGTGTCAAGCAAAGTACCCCAGAAGGGTAGAAATAATTTTTTTCTTCCCCTACGAGCAATAGACTATACCACATAGACAAGGTGTGTAGTAGGCTAACCATCTAAGTTTGTTGAGTGCACTCTATGCTACCTAACCTACTCTGTGTTTCTTTCAGAATTTATCCTCTTTGTTTGGTGCATGATGGCACACATTTCATCCAAAATTTAACGCAAATGATATTTTGAGATAAGATGGACGTACAACTATTTGCCCCTTAACATGATTTACAAGACTCAGCTTTGCTACTCACAGTGTCCTCGGATAGGACCTTGCAGCATCGGCCATCTTCCTGGGAGCTTGTGAGAAATGCAGAGTCCCTGGGCCAACAGGTCTTGCTGAATTTTGTACTTGAACTACAATCCTACATGAGTCATGTGCACATTAAAGTTGGAGAAGTGCTGGTGCAGACTAGCTTTTCTCACCTTCTCTGTTTGATGTTATTATTTGTGTTGGATGTTGTAGGTTTTTGGTAGTCTCCCTTCAGACATTGCATAATAGCCCAGGGCCAATGTCATCTCTGGCTAGGAACCACTGGCCCAGAGATTAAAACCTGGGAGCAACCTAACAGATTGCAATCAGCACCTATTCTTTACTCTGATTATAACTTCAGGCAGACCACTGCAATGTGGGATAGAGTTTATATATAGTACACCATAGGAAGGAATTTATAAAATAGAAATATGACAAAGCCTGAAGGTAAAAGCTCAGATTATATGGCATAAAATTATGTATATATTTCTTATAGTTATCAAAACTTTTTATAATGTGGGACTAAAGGACAGCTCTTAACCTCTGATATACATATAATATTCTTCATTAAGTTAGTAAAGTATCATGAAGGTATGGTGTAGCATCCAAAGTATATGAAACCACAGAGTTTCCCTATTGATGAAGAAGGAAATAGCAATTTTCTGGACCTATCAGGGTTTGTGTCCCACCAGCTGCCAATGCTTTGAAGACCCAAGGATCTAGTGAGACAGTATCTGCAGTCTAGACTTCTGAAAGAACTTTATCTCAGGGTTTGGGATAAGATTCTAGGAGGTTGAGATAAGGTGAGACCTCTTGCAGGTAGGAGAATCATGAAGAAGGAATAATGAAAACAGGGTTCACTTGACTTCTAACCTGGTCCTTCGGAAAAAAGAATTAACAGGAAAATGTTCCAGGCCATCCGGACCAGTGTCCCACAGGGAAATCGGGGCTCAGAAGTGGGAGTAACATTGGAAACAATGCCTAATGAGCAGATAAATGAAGCAGACATGATCTCCTCTCTGTATGCGCAAGCTTGGGCTTTACAAGACCTATTTGTTATTTTGGATTCCTAAGTCAGAGTGGGACCAATGCTTTACTCCACCCTGCTGCCTTTTCTGGGGACAGAGCTTCAGTCTCCATCATCAATCATCCAGGGAGGCACTAAAACTTCCACATGGAGTCCTCCCTTTCAGAGACCCTATTCAGGTGAGTTGAGAGCCATCAGGTACTTCAGAGAAGGGTCAGAGTGAATGGAACCTGAGAACATTTACTTGAGGTCTACTGAGAGCCTAGCCAGCCTTGCCCAGAGCCCAGAGATGGCCATGTTTGTTGGCTAGGTAGACTAATTTATTTAATTTGTAAATTGGAGTTTCTTCTACCAACTTTGCTGTTTGGCATTGAATTCCTTTATATACATATAGATATGTATTTGGAGGAGAGTATAAAAATTTATCATTTTTTGTTCAGTTTCTAACAGCCTGTCATATTATGCCCCCCTCATTATTTTTGCACATAAAATTAAAGAAGTACAAAATTAGTAGTTGAAAGTTGGTCGTGGGGATTGGGAGCACAGCAGAGGTAATGTCATTAACATTAATATGATGGCTAGATGGAGGGTCAAGGGAGAGAGGGAGCAATTGGAGGGATTGTTTTATGAACTATATAGATGTCTAACCAATCTACTATATACTTGAAACTAATTTAAATAAATTTAAAAAAATTGAAACCTTATATGTCTTCATCCATTTTTCAAAGAGTATTCCATTGCATTCATTAAGGATCACATCTATCCTTTCCTAAGGATATCTGAATCTATTTATGTTTATATAGGTAAAATTATAACAGTAGATACTTCTTCCTCCACAGCTTTTCAAAAGTATATTTTTATATTTTTTTCTTTCCAAGTCTTTGCCAATTCTCTGGAATTAGAGACCCATATAACTGTGATTAAGTTATTGCATTATATTATATATATATATATTATTTTTAAGAATTAGTCTTACATAGTAATCAAGTTGACCATAGTTACTAAAATCGACTATTTTTGATTTGGTAATATTTTCCCATTCCTTAACAATTTGCTCTGTATAAATGCACATATTATGAAACCACATAGGTAAGCAAAATAAGTGCGGTCCTTACTCATTAAATACCACATAACAAAGAGAAGAACAGTACAGTGAAATGAGTACAATATGACATCATTTCCTTAGGGATAAATGTATGAAGAAAGGGCACCAATAGTTGCATCATAAGAAGGATTTTATAGAATATGTCTCGGAGGCCTTTTTATGTTGGATAAAGAAGAGAGTCAGGACTAGTGTACCCATCAGATTTGTTACAAATAGGTAAAACTCAAAGCTCAAAAATAACAAAGGAAAGAATTACACAAAGAAAGTGAGAAAAGGGCCAGGCTTATCCACTACTGGATCATATAAAAACATGGGTGTTCAAAAAATGTGGATTAATTGCAGAAATAACAATTAGATTGGGGCTGAGGTGGATGTTATAATGATGCCAAAGGGGCAATAAATGTCCAGTCAGTGTGAGGTTCCTTGAGTCTGAGGGGACTGGAGCACCCATGCCGCTGCCTCCTCTTTGCACCTTACTCTCTGTGGGCTCTACATTCCTGTTGCTTTTCCCTCATTGGCAAGAAGTGGTCCTGTATTTATTGCAGTGGATTCTAGAGTTTTTTTGTTTGTTTGTTTGTTTGTTTTGTTTGTTTGTTTGTTTTTGTCCCAAAGAGGACATTCTTTTATGTTGTTGATCCGGCATGCCTGCTCATAATCACAGAAACACACACACACACACACACACACACACACACACACGACTGACTAAGAGAACCATGAGATGATTATATATGTTCTCTATGTATGGTGTACTCATATTTTCTCTTATGACATCTTGACTCTATTCTAAGTAATTCTTACAAACCATAGTCTTCCATCCTACTGGGTCCAGATATAGAACATGGAAAACATTCCTCTGGCACATCCTCCACATCTAGGTCATTCTTGCCTCCTTCTCTTCCTTCTTTCATCATCAACAATTTCTGTGAGAACATTCTCTCATCCATTCATGGAATGCTTATTAATCAGCTATTCTTCCCCAATTCAGCTAAGTCTAGTGGGAGGGTGGCGATGTGTATAACATACTGCATGCCTCACTGCACTCACTGTAGTAGGGAGAAAAGACATGGAACTAAATAAAAATATGCTATGGGTATCCTAATATGTAATTAACTTGATGAGAAAGTAACCTTTTCCTATGATAATGTTCAGAAAAATAAGAGGCTCATGAAGGAGAGAATACCAGCAATCTGAAGGAGGACATGGAGTTTGGAGGATAGAGAGGGGGTGAAAATTTCGAAAAGGTCTCATGGCATAACACTAAGCAGAGAGAAGCGTGTGTATTAAGGCTCTGAGCTTTGAACCTGTGGTACCAGGTGAAGCGAGAGTCAAGTTCAATGTTTGGGAGATTAATGTGAGCACGAGCAGGAGGCTCTATGTGGTGAAGCAGGTGAAAAGGTCATGAGACTTGAGCCTTGTGTTTGAAACTACAAAGTTTGATTTCTATTTCCATTGAGGAGTCACTGGGTTGGAGTTTAATGCAGGAGTCTTATGAACAGTTTTTAATATACAGAGATCTCCAAGAGTCAGTGTGATTATCTGTCTAGAGGGTTTCCAGCCTGCAAAACATGAGAGGGATGAGAAAATAATATGGCTGTGCAACTGGGACACCTAGAGTTGGGGAAGCAATGGAGAGAGTAGTAGATGCAGAAAAAATAATCAGCCTCATGTCATCACAGTTGTAATCATTTATTACCAACAGAAATAAATGATTAATTTTGCTAAGCATGTTACATACATTGTTCAAACCTGTCACCATTCTGAATTGTATTACTATCTGCACTATTTGAGTGAGGATATTAGCACTTAGAATGTCCTGCTGTCTCTCCTCTTTCAAAAAACAAAGAGGTGGTAGATTTCAGAATCAAAATGGGGTTTTTTTTATTCCGAAGGTTTTGGACTTAATGTTATTAACTAAAATCTTATTTCAGCTTAAAAATCCCTGCCTTTTTCTATACATGTGTGTTTCTTTTGTAAATAGTAGATCTATTCTTTGCAAATCTTCTAGTAAGGTGTTTTATCTGTAAGGGGTCCTGATGCCATCAAGGCATTGCTCTTTTTGTTTTGAGTAAATTGTTATTTACTACTTTGTTGATTATTCTGGGCATAAGGCAATCTCTGGTTGGCATGTAACCATAACCAAGAATACTTTCTCTTTATCACAATCTCTCAGGGACCACCAGAGATTATTAGATCTGTCTGTCTCTGTAACTATCTGTCTGTTTGTCTCTCTTTCATCTTTTTATCTCTTTGTTTAACTGCTTTTTAATGTACAGGGCAGAAAATAGTTATATGAAAATGGAGCCCCATTTTTACATGTTGATTTGAGGGTTTATCAAGGGACTTTGGAACTATTTATATAACTTATAGAGGCAAGGTAACCTGATATTATCTTGCCTTGTATTATTTCTTTCCTCTTTATTGTGTCTCGGGGTGAGTAGAATCTGGTATTAACATGACCTCAGGAGGACATAGTGTCTGTGTCTGTAGATATGAGTATATGTGGTTTGTGGACAATGAGGATTTTCCACTTCTAAGGGCAGGGGTTCCTAGCTTATATACTCTGAAATGTGTTCTTTAAAATATAGGTATAGAATGCCAATCAACAGATTGAAATAAAGAAGGCATCACTTCTCCTCACAGGATCCCTTGCAAAGATAATAAAGTTTAAGGAACAATATATGATTGAGGAATTCCCTGTGTTTTGAAGCTTCATTTATAGTAGACATGCCATCTTATTCCTCCACATTCTCTCACACCATCACTATCATCTTACTCTTGTTCATTCCCTCACAATCCCTATTCCTTTTGAGCCTTAATTACTTGAGACAAGTGCCAACCTCAGGATATTTGCAGTGTCTCTTACCCAGCAAGCTACAAACTTCCCCCAAATCTTCCTGTCTTTCCTGTGTCTTCTGCGTCTTCCTTGAGGCCTCTGTTCAAATAGCACCTTGTTTTCAAGTCTTTCTCAATTACATTAGAAATAACATGCACACCTACGTTCTTTTATACTCCTCTCTTCTTTTTTTCAGAGCACATGAAGCATCTAACATTGTGTATGATTTTTCACTACCTTATATTATTTCTGTGTCTTTGGATTGTAGTGAGTTCTGTTTTTCAGCACCTTGTTCCCCTTGACAAGAGAAAGCTGAGGACTCAGCACATATTTCTTAATGAGTGTGGCATGATATAATTTCCTCAGGGATAAATTTATGAAAAAGGGGAACAATAGTGGTAGCATAAGCAGGATTTTATGTAATATGTCTAAGGAGGACTTTGCATGTTGAAAATGAAATAGAACTAGGACTAGTGTACCCATCAGATGTGTCATGAAAGAGGTCAAAACTCAAAGCCAAGAATAACAAAGAAAAATACCACAAGAAAAGTGAGAGAGGGCCAGCCCTATCCACTAAGTGCCATATAAAAACAAGGGTGGTCAAATAAACATGAAATAGGTGCAGGAATCACAGAAATTACATTTGAAAGAATTTCTCATTAGACCCATATAAAAATGACTTATTTGGAATTTCTATTTAGAGATGTCAGGGAAGATTATTTAAAGAGGATCAGATGTCTACAAATCCACATATGCATCATATATACATTTTACTGCAAAATACAAATTGTAGCATTTCAAGATGCTAGTAACGACCATGTTTGTAATTAATTATGTAAATTTTTATTTCCCAGTCATAACCACCAACACATGGTACCAGAAAATTATTCACGGATTACAGAATTTCTTCTCATGGGATTTTCTGAGGAACCAGAACTGCAAACTTTCATATTTGGGCTTTTCCTCTTCATGTACCTGATCACCATGGTTGGAAACCTGCTCATCATCCTGGCCGTCACCTCACACTCTCATCTCCAAACACCCATGTACTTCTTCCTTTCCAACCTCTCCTTTGTAGACATTTGTTTCACCTCTACCACTGTCCCAAAAATGCTGGTGAACATTCAGACACAGAGCAAAGTCATAACCTATGGAGGCTGCATCACACAGCTGTACTTTTTCCTACTCTTTGGAGTGTTGGACAACTTCCTCTTGACCGTGATGGCTTATGACCGCTTTGTGGCCATCTGTCACCCCTTACACTACACGCTCATCATGAATCCCCGGCTCTGTGGACTGCTGCTTCTGGTGTCCTGGATCACGAGTGCCCTCTTTTCCTTATTACAAAGCTTAATGGTATTGCAACTGTCTTTCTGTACAGTCTTGACAATCCCCCACTTTTTCTGTGAACTCAATCAGATGATTAAGCTTGCTTGTTCTGACACCTTTCTTAATAACTTAATGATATATTTTCAATTGGACTGTTGGGTGGTATTCCTCTTACAGGGATCCTTTACTCTTACTCTAAGATAGTTTCTTGCATTCGTGGAATGTCATCAGCTCAAGGGAAATATAAAGCATTTTCTACCTGTGTGTCTCACCTCTCTGTTGTCTTCTTATTTTATTGTACAGTCATAGGAGTGTACCTCAGTTCTGCCTCTCCCCACAGCACACACTCAAGTACAGTAGCCTCAGTGATGTACACGGTTGTCACACCCATGCTGAACCCATTCATCTACAGTCTCAGGAACAAAGACATAAAGGGGACTTTGAAAAGATTCTGTGGAGTGGAAGCTTAAAGTGGACAACTGTTTTAGGGCTGAAGAACTCCCCATGATTGGTGGGCTAAAAGCCTTGAAGCCAAAAAATGTGGAAATAGAATATTTCTTCTTATTTATTTTCTGGAATATCTATTTACTTAATTCATCTTCTCTGTACAATGTAAGCAATTCAGTTTATCATGCTTTCTCTTCTAATATATGGACATTTTTCTCCCTTGTACATTTTCCTAATCTTAAAAAGTTTTACCCAAGTTTGAACCAAAAGTATTTGGAAAACCTTAATTATTTTGTGAATTCATATGGATTCTTAAGAAAAATTTCTTTCAAATGCTCATATCATCTCAAGAATTTTATTTTGTGTTACTGAAAGAATATTCATGTGTTGTATTACTTGTTTTCTAAATTTGTTAACATGATATTTTCAAAAACAAAAACAAAACCTTGAACTTCAATTTCACTTTGGGTCTGTCATTCTATTTTATTTCACTCTCTTAACTCCTTTATTGATAATATGTTTTTTTAATTGGACTCCTACTATTTTACTGTTATTGAGCTCAGTGTCTACAATGCCTATTATTGTCCCTAAAAACGATTGATTGTCAAATATGTATATTCAGGCAGAATTGTGAGGAAAACAGAAATTTGATAAATAGATACACCTAATATACTCTTAGAAAGACTTGACTTTAAATACAAGGAAGCATTATTCAGTTGATTTGTATGCAAAATATTTCTTTTTCATGCTGCAATCTAGTACTGAAGTATAGAAGATAGATTCCATGTGTGAGGGCCTGTTTTCACTGAGGTGAGGAATGGTCATCATATTTACATTTTATTACTAAATTACCTTCCTGTTTGTCCTCTAAAATTTCAGTCCTACCTACAAATATGATTCCTATAAACAAATATCTCCACTTTTTAATTTTGTCATAACCACTACATGGATAGTGAATGAACAATATCAATACCATCCCTTTCATATTTCCTCTTATGCAGGAATCACTTCCATCTTCATGACATGAATGTGATCACAGGAGAGCTTGAATTCCTACCCTGTCATATGATTCAGTGTCAGCAGGGTTTCTGCTAATATGTATGTCCTTCTGACCTCTCCATGGTTATTGAAGCAATCCTCAATAGAACCAATTGTTAATCTAGTTATTCCAAATAAATTGAATAACAAAATGATCATATTTGCTGTGTCCAACTATCACAATATATGCCAAAAATTAAAAAGAGCACTTTATTATAATTGCCTTTAGTTTGATTGCTTTGATCATTGTATCAGTTAGTTAATGCTCTAAAATGAACTGTCCTAAATTCAATGGCTTATATCAAATGAGATTATATGATGGGAGTTGTTTTGATCTCTGGTCAGATATTCATGAGTCTGCATCAGCTGGTGTCTCTACATTTTATGTCTATAGCTTATCCATGATGTTGTGGGAGGCTGTAATGCACCCTTGTCTTGAACCAATTTATGACAGTTTATTTATATATGTCGTATAATCTAGTTTATAGAAAAATGAGTCTGCCAAAAGTAATTTGCCATAAATTAAAGTCAATGATTTTATTTCATATGAAACACTTTTCTTTCTACCAAATAATATTTCTCCCTCCTCCATTAAAGTATGACACAAGCAACCTGTGCTCTACATCTGACCTTAAGCCATGCATCACTAGATTATTTCCTGTAAGTTATTTTATTGGAGTATAATTGCATGCAATATATTGCACATATTTAAAGTGTACAAGTTGGGAATGACAGCAGAAACATGGCAAAGTGAGAGACATCTGCAGATCATTCCCCTTGAAACAACAATAAGCTGTATATCTAAAACTCAAGAAAAAAACACCCAAACTGCATACCAGGACATCTGAGTGTGGGATTTCCAAATAAGTTCTATTACAGGTCAGAACCCCAGGAGTCAGGGAATAGACTGGGAGAAACAAAGAGGCTGCCTCTTGCAGTCGGAACTCCCCATAGGAGGAGGTGGAAAGAGAGAAGGTGCCACAAGTTCCCTGAACAGACCTGCCTTGGAGAGCTGTTAGCTTCACGTGGCCAGGGCATTGCCCAGGCATCAGGGCAAAAGCAGGGAAGTAGGTACAGCACAGAAGTTGGGGGGGGTGGTGGCAGAGAAACATCAGTTGATGATTAACAGCTGTGGTTGAAAATGGGAGGCTGTATAGTAGCCTCCATCCTCCAAGGATGAGGGCCTCTCTCCCATATCTTTTGAGATCTAATACCACAGAGACTCAGAAAATCTGAGCAAATGCTAACAAAACTGTCGTTAACACTGACAGGAACTGAGACTAAGGGTAGTGAGCATGATTAAATATCTAAAAGAAAATTTTAAAAAGGCATTAAGACTTTATAAAAGCAGGGATCCGAAAGTTTAGATGCCACCTACTGGGAAAAAAACATCTTCTTTACAACAGGCTAAAGAGAGAACTTTATATAATAAATCTTCTTTCTGGACAAAAAAGCAGAAAACACTTCCATTAATGCACAGGAGAAGAAATAGTCCATTAAACACCATGAACAACCAAGGTGACAAGGCATTCCAGAAAGAAAGAGAAAAATCTCCAGCAAATAAGCTTAGAGACATAGAAATATGTGACTTAAATGACAGAGAATTCAGGATGCTACTTCTGAAAAAACTCAATGAGATCCAAAACAATTCATATCAATAATTTCAGGAATTGAAAACACAACTAGATTAGCAGAATGTGTCCTTTAGCAAGGACATTGAAACCCTCAAAAAGAACCAAATAGAACTTCTGGAGGAAAAGAACCCAATGCAAGAACTAAAAAATGAAATAGCAAGCTTGGGAAATAGAGTTGAATAAGTGGAGAAAAGGATCAGTGATATCAAAAACAGAAATCTAGAAATAAATCAGAAAGAAGAAGAGAGAAACCAAAGAATGAAAAATAATGAAAGAAAAATACAAGAACTATCTGATACCATCAGGAGAGGAAACATAAGAATAATGGGTATTATTGGAGGTGAAGAAAAGGACCAGGACTTTGAAAACATTTTCAGACAAATAGTTGATGAGAATTTTCCATATCTAAGGAATGAGCTGGGCTTAGAATTCAAGAAGTTAACAAAACACCCAATTATCTCAACCCAAAAAGACCTACACCAAGACACATCAAGATGGCTTTATCTCAGGGGCACAGGGATGGTTCAACATACACAAATCGAGTAATGTGATACACCATATCAACATATTAAAAATGAGAATTATATGATCATATCAATAGTTGCAGAAAAAGCCTTCAACAGAATCAATTTATGATCAAAACACTTAACAAAACACTTAACGGTAGAGAAGGAAAGTACCTTAACATAATAAAGGCCATATATATACAAATCCTCAGCCAACATACTTAACAGTGAAAAACTTAAAACCTTCCATCTAAGATCAGGAACAAGGCAAGGCTGGCTACTATCGCCACTGTTAATCAGTATAACATTAAAGGTCCTAGCGAGTGCAATCAGATAAGTGAAAGATATAGAAGCATCTAAATAAGAAATGAAGAAGTCGAACTGTCACTATTCATGGATGAGATGATTCTCTATATAGAAAACCTAAAGACTCCACAAGAACATGACTAGAAACAGTAAGCAAATACAATAAAGTCTCTGGATTCAAAATCAACATTCGAAAATCCATAGCATTCCTTCACTCTAATAATGAAGCATCAGAAATAGAAGTGGAAAAATAATTCCTTTTGCAATTGCAAAAAAAGAATAAAATACCAAGAATAAGTCTAATGAAACAGTGTTAAAGACTATATAATAAAAACTACAAGACCGTATTAAAAGAAATTGAAGAAGATACAAAGAAATGGAAAGATATTCTTTGTTCTTGGATTGGGAGAATCAATATAGTTAAAATGACCATATTAACTAAAGCATTACATAGACTTAATGCAATCCCCATCAAAATCCCTTAGGCATTTTTTAAAGAAATAGAACAAAAAATCATAAGATTTGTGTGGAAGCACAAAAGATCTAGAATCACCAAAGCTATCATGAGAAAAAAGAACAAGTCCGGAGGCATCACTCTGCCTGACTTGAAATTATAATACAAAGAGACAATAATCAAAACAGCATGGCATTAACAGAAAAACAGAAACAGAGACCAGTGGAACAGGATCGAGAGTCCAGAAGTAAACCCATATTTATATGGGCAAATATTTTTGAAAAAAAAAGTCAAAAAATACAGTGGAGAAAGAAAAGCCTCTTCAATAAATGTGGGAAAACTGGAAAGAATGAACTAGACTGTTGTCTATTTCCACACACCAAAAAGAATGAAACTAGACTGTTGTCTATTTCCACACACCAAATTAAATCAAAATGGATTAAGGACCTGAATATAAGACCTGAAACATTAAAATACATAGAAGAAAACATAGAAACTAAACTCAAGGACTTTGGACTTAAAAAGGATTTTATTAATTTGACCTCAAAGGCATGGGAAGTAAAAGCTAAAATAAATGAATGGGACTACATCAAACTAAAGAGCGTCTGCTTAGCAAAAGATACCATCAACAAGGTAAAGAGACAACCATCTGAATGGGAAATATATTTGCAAGCAATGTCTCCATTAAGGGCCTAATATCCAAAATATACAAAGAATTCATACAATTCAACAACAACAACAACAACAACAACAACAACAACAACAACAAAAGCCCAATCAAAATGAGCAGATGACCTGAACAATTATCCCTCAGGACATATAAATGTCCAAAACATATATGAAAAGATGCTCAACTTCACTAGCTATTAGGGAAATGTAAGTCGAAACCACAATGAGATACTATCTCATACCTGTTAGAATAGCAATAATCAACAGGACAAGTAATAAGAAATGTTTCAGCTGTATATTTTAACAGTAAAGCATGTATATATATATTATATATTTCCACACACCAAATATATATATAGTGTGTTGCTGACCTCCCACAGTTAGATTTCTTTCTGTCACCACATATTTTACCCTTTTTATCCATCTACCTTCTCCTCATTCCTCCCCGCCCCACCTCTGATAACAATAGTCTATTGTCCATGCCCATGAGTCTCTGTTTGTTTGTCCTATTTGTTTGTTGCTTGGGTTTATATACCACATATAAGTGATATCATGTGGTTTTCAACTTCTTCTGTCTGGTTTATTTCGCTTAGCACGATTATCTTGAGGTCCAATCTTTTGATGTGTTTTCAAGTCTTTTAGGTAAATACCCAGTAGAGGGATTGCTGAATCATATGGTAGATCAATTCTCAGCTTTTTGAGGAAACTCCATACTGTTTTCCATAGTGGCTGTATCAGTTTGCAGCCCATCAGTAGTGTATGAGGGTTCCTTTTTCTCCACACCCTCTACCTCTACTTACAATGGCCAGTCTTAACATAAAGGCAGCTGATTAGCCATCCTATTTGATATGTTACCTTAATCCTTCCTTGTAACAAAAAAATAACTCATTATTAATTTCTAGGGATTACCATGTAATTATCTTTGGAGGCTCTTATTCGATCTATTATAATTTTTTATCAGCAATATATTATATGGTCTTTCAGGATGACAGAATCTTTAGAAAATTTTTGTTTCTGTTTATTCCAGAGGCCCAGAGAGAAATCATGTGCTTATAGGTTGGAATAACAGGAAGAAGATGCCTGATGAGCATGGGAAGAGAGATGAGAGAGAGAGAGAGAGAGAGGTAATACTGCCTCTGTGCAGTCCTTAGCTTATACAGCATTGGTGGACAGGACATGGCTATTGCTTTTGGCTCCTAAGCTATCTTGGAACTGATGCTTTATTCCTTCCTGCTGTCTTGTCTCAGGAAAGACCTTTCGACTCCATATTCAAACGTCCAAGTAGGAACTCAGATTCCACATGGAGACCTCACTGCCAGAGATCCCATCCAGGTGAGTCTGACAACACAGCTGGTAGAACAGGAGAGGGTCAGAGAGGATGGAACCTGAGAACTCTTACCTGAGTCACATGAAAGCCCCATCAGCCTGGCCCAGAGACAAGTGACCTCTGTTTGCATTCTTGGTTAAGTGACTGATTTATAATTAATTTATGTTAACGTGTTAATAACTATGGGGCTATTTGAATCTACTCTACAGGAACCATTGTTGACAAATAAGTGAAGAGAATGGGAGTCCAGTTGGGTGACCCTATAGAATGAGTGAGATGCATAAAATGGTTGCAGTAAAATGAAAACATATCTGAGGAGTTTTCCTGGTTGAGGCGGGGAGTAAGAAGTAGAGTGTCAGGTGTGAAGGATGATATAGTGAAGTGAGAGTGTTTGTATTAAATTTCCAAGATGGGCTGTATTTGAGTTTGTTTCTTATTCATTGAAAAGTTCCAGATGAGTGGAGGTAGGAATTATCTTGCAACGTGAGACACTCATTACAGTATCTTCTCTCATGCTAGTGGTCACACACACACAAAAATAATAATTATGTAATAAGTCTAAAATGAATACTAAATAGTTTGGCAAGGCTGCCTATATTTTGGAGTTTGTTACCTTTTAAATTTCTCTGTTGGAACAATTTGGAGGAATTTTTATCTCACTCAGCCTTTTCTCCCAGTGGTCATTGTCTTCTGTGTTTTTAATGAGAAATTTGTTGTGCACTTGGGGACAATAAACTGAGAACTGACCAACGCCAAGGCAAAGAGTAACAAGTTTTTAGAGTTCAGTGACAGAGAAATTAATGTCGCTATGCATTCCTTAAATCGTAATGCCACAAAGGAATCATGTTTATATTTATGCAAGGAAAACTTCACTGTACCAGCTATGAGGTGGAATATCTCAAGCTCGATTTAAAATTTTTCTACTTCATTTTGGTTTGCAACATGAAATTACTTTATCCAAGGACACTAATGAATGAATAGAGAGGCTTCAACTCAGGTCCCTTAAACAATTTTTTTAAAGAAATGTCTGTTTAAAGTCATGTTGCTGCTGTAAAATATACCTGCACTTATTATTTAAAACAAACAAATATATGCTCCTACAGTTCTGGGTGTCAGAATCTTAAATGCATCACATGGACTAATATTAAGATGTCTGTAGGACAGAGTTCCTTCTGTAGGCTCAGGGGAGAATTTGTTTCCTTTCCAATTCCAGTTTGTATTGCCAGCATCTTCATTACTTGGCTCATGGAAATTCTTTCTTCTTCAAAGCTGGCAGTGTAGCATTTTTACCTTGTCTCCTCTCCTGCTTCTAGAGGAGTATTGTAGTTACCTTAGTTCCACCTGGATGATACTAGCTCATCTTCTATCTTAGAGTCAGCCAATTAGCATCCCTGTTCCATCTGCTACCCTAATTTACCTGCAATAAAAATATATTCAAAGCACTAAGGATAGACTGTGGACATCTTTTGGAGCTTTTTAGATTGCCAACTACAAAGTATTTTTCAAGAGTGTATGATTATGTGTCACTCAGGCACCTTTACATTAAAGAAACAAACAGAACTACCACAACCTCTGGAATAAGCAAATATACTATTTCTTCAAAATTACCTGCAAGATGATATTTAGTTCAGAAGACCTAAAACTACACCTGACTCTAACACAGGTCCTCAGCTTTGCTACCTAAAGAGTAGTCCATAGACCAGGACCTGCAGCATCAATACCACCTGGGAGCTTGTTAGAAATGCAGAGGCTCTGGCCTCACAGAACCTGCTGAATCAGATTCTACATTTGAACTAAAATCCTGAGTGCCCCATGCTCACATTGTTGTTGGAGAAGTACTGGTCTAGACTATTTTTTCCTCACCTTTAACCATCGATATTTGGGGAAGAATAATAACATATAGGGATGCTCTTCTGTGGATTGTTTGTTTAGTAGTATCTCTACAGACCTTGCTGGATACCCCAGGGTCAAAATCATTTCTGATTGAGAACCATTGCCTAGAAGCAACCTAAAAATATTATGCTCAAGGCCCAATAGATACTCTGATATTAACTTAGAGCACATCACTAACCCTTTCTGCTCTAACCCAGGGCCGTTTCCCTGGCCATTTCCACTGCGGGGTACACACCCTTGTAACCTTGTATCTCCCTCCCCTTCTTTTTTTCAGGGTGTCTGTTCAAATGTCATCTTGTTTTGCAAGTCTTGCCTAAAACCCATATAAAACACAATGCCCTAGTCACTTTCTCCTTTAGATATACTTTCCCCCTCTTTGTATTACCTGCCACCATCTGAGATGTTATATATTTTTATTATTTTATCCTACATTCTTTCCTCACCATTGAATCGTGGGGACTTTTGTGCTTCAGCATCTATACACACAACCAAGACAGTGTCTAAAATATGGTCAACAATTAATATTCCTGAAATACATGAAGATTTTCTTATTAACACTGTAGAATACATGAACCTATAGGAAATAAAGTAGAATGAGACTAAACATCCTAATTTGAGATGGAACAGGAAACTCCCAAAGGGGACCAGATTTATATAAAACATGCTGAAATTAATTTCTTTAATGCAAATATAAACTCTAGCATTGAAACTATGTGATTAATACTAGTTTGTAGGAAAATTACTTATGTTATTTTTCTCTTCCTTGTAAATCATCTTTACTTCATGGAACCAGGGAATATTATAAGAGATTCAGAATTTCTTCTTCTGGGACTTTCAGAGGAACCAGAACTGCAGCTCTTCATATTTGGTCTCTTTCTCTCCATGTACCCGATCACTGTGTTTGGAAACGTGCTCATCATCCTGGCCATTAGCTCAGATTCCCACCTCCACACACTCATGTACTTCTTCCTCTCAAACCTGTCCTTGACAGACATCTATTTCACCTCCACACTGTCCCAAAGATGCAGGTGAACATGCTGACACAGCAGAATCGTAACCAATGCAGGGAGAATCACAATGTACATTTTTCTAGTCTCTGCAATGCTGGATGTCTTCCTACTGACGATGATGGCCTATGATTGCTTTGTAGTCATCTATCACACCCTGTACCACACAGTCATCATGAACCCCTGGCTCTGAGGATTGCTGCTTCTGAAGTCCTGGATTGTGAATGCCCTGTATTCCTTGTTGCAAAGCTTAATGCTTTTGAGGTTGTCCTTCTGTGAAGACTTGGAAATCCCCCACTTTTTCTGTGAACTCAATCAGATGATTCAACTTGCCTGTTCTGAGAACTTTCTTAATAACATAGTGATGTATTTTGTAACTGTTCTGCTGAGTAGTAGTCCTCTGACTGGAATCTTTTACTCATACTGTATGATCGTTTCCTGCGTATGTGGAATGTCATCAGCTCAGGAGAAGTATAAAGCAAGTACCTATGAATCTTACTTCTCAGTTGTTGCCTTATTTTATTGCATGAGCCTAGGAGTGTACCTCAGCTCTGCTGCAACCCACAGCCCACATTCGAGTGCAGTAGGCTCCGTGATGTCCACTGTGGTCACACTCATGCTGAACTCCTTTATCTATAATCCGAAGAGCAAAGTTGTAAAGGCAGCTTCGAATACATTTATTGGGATGGTCAATACACAAGGGATAATTTTCTGGGCCTCAGGATATTCCCATGACTGAATAGACAAAAGTTTGGAGCCAGTGACTAACTATGGAAGTAGAATATGCCTCGTCTGTTTATTTACTGAAAATTACTACTTATTTGAATTCACCTTCTCTATACAATATAAATAATTTAGTTTTATCTTATGTTATGCTCTAATATTTAGATATTTCCCACTCTAAACCATTTTCCCACTCTCACAAAGTTTTCCTCAAATTTGAACCAAAAATATTTAGAAATTTCCATTATTTCTTGGAGTCATTTGGATTTCTTAAAAAACTTTTTCTCCAAGGACACGTAAGATTTTTCCATTGTGTTACCAAGCAAATATTCATGAGTCATATTACTCACATGTAGCAAACTATACCTATTAATGAAGTTCATTAAGATGATACTTTGTGTAGGGTAATCTGAAATGCAGTTTTCACCTGGGCTCTGTCATTCTGTTCTCTTTTATTCCTTAACTGCTCTTATTGATGATGTGGACTTTAACATTCTGCTGTTTTTAACTGGACTTCTGCTTTTATTCTCTTATTTGGCTTGGTGTTTGCAATGCTGCCGTGGTTTCTGGCAAAAACTAATCATCAAATATATATCTCCAGGAAGAGTCCACAAGAAAGGCAAACCTGATAAATAGATTCACTTGATATTCTCTTTGGGAAAAATGACCTTAAATATGAGAAAGTATTACTCAGTTGATTGCTATGGGAAATATTTCTTTTTCATATAGAAGGTTCCACATGTGAGGGATTGTTTTCATTGAGGTGAAGAACAGTTAGTGTGATTTAAGTTTTATTACTCTTTTACCTTCCTGTATTTCCTTGAACACTTAATTTCTGCCTATAAAGGTGACTCCTCTATTGTTCTAAACTAATTACTCCCCTCTCTATATTTTGTCATTTCTACAAAAGAATGTTGAATGCACAATGTCAATATCAACTATTTTATAACTATACATGTGCAAGAATCTCTTCACCATTATGATCAGAAGAAGAATCAAAAGAGACATTGAATACTGCACTGTCATGTGATTTAGGATCATCAGTTTTTCTGCTAAATATGCAGGTCCTTACAACTCTCTTAGTTACCTGGGAGGTACCATTAGTAAAGCTACTTATTAATCCAGTTATCTAAATAAACTTCAATAACAGAATAATCATAAATACTGTCTCCAACTATCAGAACATAAGTCAAAAAAAGACAAATAGCAAAATATTATATTTTGTCTTCACTTTTGTGTGTCTCGATTATTGTATATTATTGTATCGGTTAGCTAATGCTGCATAGCAAACTATCCTAAATGTTATTTTTATAATAAGCATTTATAAATGGGATTATATGATTAGAGGTTTTTTTCTATTTTTAATTTTTTAAAGTTTATTAGGGTAACATTGGTTAATACAATTATATAATTTTCAGGTGTACATTATAATTTAACATCTGTATATTCTATTGTGTGATTAGCACCCAGAGTCCAGTTTCCTTCAGCTACCATATATTTGATTCCATTTACCCATCCTCCAACCCCTGTGTAAATGACCCCCTTTACTCTGCCTACCTATTCCCTTCTCTCCTACCCTCCTATCATCCTTGTGCCCCTGGGATGAAGCCCGCTTGATATCGGTGTATAATGTTTTAATATGTTGCTGTATTCAGTTCATTAGTATTTATTTAGGATTTTTGCATGTTCATGAGAGATATTGGTCTGTAGTTTTCTTTTTTGTGTTACCCTTACCAGATTTTGGTATCAGAGTAATATTGGACTCATAGAATGAGTTGGGAGTTCAATTTTCCCAAAGAGTTTGAGGAGAAAAGGTATTATATCTTCTTTGAAAGTTTGGTAAAATTCAATAATGGAGCCATCTGGTGGTCTTGGACTTTTACTTTTTGGTAGGTTTTTAATGATTATTTCATACTGCTGATCAGTCTATTTAGATTTTCCGGTTCGTCTTGATTCAGTCTAGGAAGGTTGTACATTTCTAAGTACTGGTCCATTTCTTCTAGGTTATTAAATTTGGTGTGATATATTTTTTTCATAGTATTCTTGTATGATCCTTTGTATTTATGTGATGTCAGTCATAATTTTCCCTCTTTCATCCCTGATTTTGTTTATTTTTGTCCTTTCTCTTTTTTTTTAGTTGCATAGCCAGGGGTTTGTCAATTTTATTAATCGTCTCAAAGAAACAATTTTTCTTGCATTTTTTTTGTTTTCAATTTCATTTACTTCTGCTCTAATTTTGATTATTTCTTACCTTCTGTAAAATTTAGGCATCATTTTTTCTTCCTTTTCTAGTTTTTTAAAGATGAAGTGTTAGGCTGTTTATTCGGGCTCATTCTTATTTTTGGAGGTAGGCTTGTAATGATATTAACTTTTCTCTTATGACCTCTTTTACCATGTCCCTAAAGTTTTGATATGTTGTACTATCATTATCATTAATTTTTATGTGTCTCTTGATCTCTCCTTTTATTGCTTCTCTGACCATTATTCTTCAGTAGCATGTTGTTTAATCTCCATGTATTTGTGGCCCTTCCTGATTTCTTTTTGCAGTTGATCTCTAGTTTCAAAGCATTATGATCAGAGAATATGATTGGTATGATTTCAACCCTCTATTTTCTTTAGGCGTTATCTGTGTCTCAGTATGTGGTCGATCTTGAGAATGTATCATGTGCACTAGAGAAGAATGTATAAGCAGCTGTTTTGGGATGGAAGGCTCTGTAAATGTCAATTATGTGCAGCTGGTCTAATGTGTCATTTAAGGATGTTATTTCCTTATTGATTATCTGTTTGGATGATCTGTCCATATCCAAAAGTGGGGTATGTAGGTCCCTACTATGGTAGTATTCTAGTCTGTTTCTACTGTTTGTTCTGTTAATAATTGATTTACATATTTTGGAGCTCCCTAATTGAGCTCATAGATATTAATATGTGTTATGTATTCCTGGTTAATAATTCCCTTTATCATTATGATGCATTGCTCACTATCTTTCTTTACTTTTTTTTTTATTTTGAAGTCTATTTCGTGTGATATTAGTATCACTACTCCTGCTTTTCTGGAATGTCATTTGCCTGAAATATCATTTCTACTCTTTTGCTTTGAGTCTATATTTGTCTTTGAAGCTGAGATGTGTCTCCTGAAGGAAGCATATGGTCGAGCTTTGTTTTTTGATCGATTCTGCAACTCTGTACATTTTTATTGGCGAGTTCAGTCCATTTACATTTAGGGTGATCATTGAAATATGAGCAAAATATGAGCTTTTTCTTATAGCCATTTTATCTTTTGCTTTCTGGTAGCTCAGTGTTTCCATTGCTTCTTTGCCCTTGGGTTTCTGTTTTCTTACTTTGTTTGGCTTTTGTGTGTTTTCCCTCTGGTTCTTCTTGTTTTATGTTATATGCTTCAGTTCTGAATCTTTGGTGTGTGGTTACCATTATGGAGCTGTAAAGAATAGTTATGTGTATATATATATATAAATATATATATATATATATATATATATATATAACATATGTATATACATATACATATACATATACATATATACATATATACATACATACATATATATATATGTATGTATATATATATATAAAGAATAGTTATACACACACACAGTCATCATTTTCTTCTGCATTTGTCTGATATTCATTTCCCTTTGTGAATTTGGATCCTTGAATCCTCTCCTTTTCAGTCATTGTTGTCTCAATTTTTCCCTATTTATGTTGAACATCCATTACTATCTTGATATAACAATTCTATTCTTGTTATTTAAGCTTACAATGCCCTGTTCTTAGTAAGGGTTGCACTCTTTGGCTTCCTTCGCCTGATAGTCTTGGTACTCCTAATTTTTTTTTTTTTTTTTGCCATTTTGTTTTAGGTGAGCTGACAATTTTCAGTATTTCCTGTACTGCAGGCCTCATAGTGGAGAATTCCATCAATTTCTGTGTGTTTGGAAAGGTCTTAATTTCTCCATATCTAAAGGAGAATTTAGCTGGATATATTATTCTAGGCTGGTAGTTCCTTTCACTTTAGTGTAAATATTTGATTTCACTCATTTCTGGCTTATAATGTTTGCACTGAGAAATTAGATGATAATCTAATGGGTTTTCCTTTATAGGTTACTGTCTTCTTTTCCCTGTCTGCCATGAGAAATATGTCTTTGTCATTGATTTTTTTTGATAATTTTAATACAATGTGTATTGGTGAAAGCCTTTTTGGGTTGAGATAATTGGGTGTTTCTGTTGACTTCTTGAATTCTAAGTTCTACCTCATTCCTTAGATTTGGGAAATTCTCATCAACTATTTGTCTAAAAATGCTTTCTAGTTCCTGCTCCTTGTCCTCACTTCGATAATGCCCATTATTCTTATGTTTCTTCTCCTGATGGTATCAACTAGTTCTTGAATTTCTCTTTCATTATTTTTTATTCTTTGGTTTCTCTCTTCCTCTTTCTGATTTATTTCTACATTTCTGTCTTCAATATTATAATCCTTTCCTCCACTGAGTCAATTCTATTTTTCAAGCTTGCTATTTAATTTTTCAACTCTTGCAGTATGTTTTTAAGCCCCAGAAGTTCTATTTGGTTCTTTTTGAGGATTTCAATCTTCTTGCTCTGCTCATCTAGTTGGTTTTTCAATCTGAATATGGTGATATGACTTGTTTTGGAACTCACTGAGCTTTTTTCATAAGTACCATCCTGAATTCTCTGTCATTTAAGTCACATATTTCTATGTCTGTAAGCTTGTTTTTGGAGATTTTTTTCTTCTTTCTGAGATGCCTTGTCACCTTTGTTGTTCACTGTGTTTAATGGACTATTTCTTAGCCTGAGAATTAATGAAAGTGTAGTCTGCTGTTTTTTTCCAGAAAGAAGTATTATTATATAAAGGTCTATTTTTATCCTGCAAAAGTAGGTGCTTATCTTTTGGTTTCCATTAGGTGACATCTAAGCCTATTGGATCTCTGCTTCATATAAAGTCTTAATAAAGCCTTTTGATTTTCTTACAGATATTTAATCACACTTGCTTCCCCATTTTCAGTTCTTGTCAGTGTCAGCAATAGTTTTGGTAGTGTTTCCTCAGATTCCTCTGGGGCTCACCTGTTTTCCATTTCGGAGGATATGTTGGGAAGGATCCTTGGGTTTGGGAGTTGGGGGTGCGGTTCAGCCTCGGTTTTCAAATTGCAACCAGTAAAAATATACTCTTGTTTTTCTGCCATCCTGCCATTCATCTCTGCTTTCTGCTGTGATGAATGGGCCCTGCTGCCAGCTGTGTGGAACTCAACTCTCCCAGGCAGGGGTTTCGGAGAAGTAGCCACTCCTTCTCCCCTCCTCCTTCTCCTGCAGGGAGCTCTGGCAGGTGTGAGAGGTAGCTTCTTTATTTCTCCAAGTTTACCTCCCAACACCCAGGTTTCTGACCTGTGGTAGCTCTTCTGCACAGATCCCACACTCAAATGTGCTAGTGTGCAGTTTAAGTGTAGTTGGTTGAGTTTTAGATGTTCAGCCTATTGTTTCAAGGGGAGAGATCTAGCAATGTCACTCACTCTGCCATGTTTCTCCAAACCTCTGATATTCATCATTTGAGAACAAATTATTCTTCAGAAATCCAGGATTTTCCAAATAATTTTGACAAAGTTTAGAGAAAAACTTTATGTAGGTGAGAAAACAGACAGGAAGAAAAACTATCTATACAACAGAGTAGAAAACTTAATAATGTGGTTATCTAAATTGTATATTGAAGTTAAACTCTACAAATGGAAATTCTAGTACATAAATAAAAGAGCATGATGTACAACAACGATCTGATTGAGGAATCGATTTCTGGTTTGTGATATTTACAACCAGGAAACAAGGGTAATTTTTCAGCTTCAGGACAATTGTCCCTATTATAGCTGTCATTCCAAAGAATCTTTTCAGCACCCTCTTTATGTCTGTTTTCTTCTGGCTATAGATGAAGGAGTTCAGGATGGGTTGACCACATTTACATTAATGAGGCTATCGGACTTGACTGTGAGTGATAGGTAGCAGCAGAGCCGAGGTACTCTCCTAGGCTCTTACAATAAATGAAGAGACCACTGGTAAGTGAGACTCACAGGTTGAAAATACTTCATAATTCTCCTGAGCTGATGACATTCTACATGTGGAAGATACTATCTTAGAGTGAGAGTAAAGGATATCAGCCAGGAAACCACAGCCAGCAACCTACTCCAAAATACAACACTGTCATTAAGAAAGGTGACAGAATGGGCAAATTGGACACCTTATTGAATTCACAGAAGAAGTGGGAAATTTCCAAATCTGTATGGAAGTACAGCCTCAACGCCATTAATCTTTGCAATAAAGAATACAGGGTATTCATAATCCAGGACACCAGAAACAGCAGTCCACAGAGAAAAGCATTCATGATTGTGTAGTACATGGGGTGTGATGGGCACACTCGTCATAGGCCATTATGGTCAGGAGGAAGATATCCAGCACTGTAAAGAGTAGGAAAAAAAATACATTTGGATGATGCAGCCTTCATAGGTGATGACTTTGCTTTATGTCAGGATGTTCGCCAGCATCTTTGGGGCAGTGGTGAAAGTAAAACAGATATGTACCTATGACAGTTTAAAGAGGAAGAAGTACCTGGGTGTGTGGTGGTGGGAGTTTGAGCAGAAATCAGGTACATGGAGAGGAAGAGCTCAAATATGAAGAGCTTCAGTTCTGGTTCCTCTGAAAGTCCCAGAAGAAATTCTGAAACTCTTGTAAGATTCTCTGGTTCCATGTGGTGGAGGTGACTTCCAAAAACAAAGAAAATAACCTTAGTAAATTTTATGCAAACTGGCATTACTCACATAGGTCTAATGTTAGAGTTATATATATATACTCTATATTATACACACACACACACAGTATACAGCACACTAGTTAGACATTTATATAGTCCTTCCCTTCCCTGGCCCTCAACTTAGCCATCATATTATGCTAACTGCATTCCCTCTGCTGTGTTCCCCATCCCTGTGACCTGCTATCAAGTACTAATTTGTACTCCTTTAAGCCTTCACCCCCTTCTCCCAGCCTCTGACCCCCTTCCCCTCTGTCCATCATGAAGTTGTCCACTATATTTGTGAGTCTGTTTTTGATTAGTTTGTTCTTTTTGTTATTTAGATTATGCATATAAATGAAATCATATGGTATTTATCTTTCCCTGTCTGACTTATTTCACTCAACATCATAACCTCTAGGTCCATTCATGTCATTGCAAATGGTAGAATTCCACTTTTTAAATGGCTGAGTAATATTCCATTGTGCATATGGACCATAATTTATCCAATCATCTGTTGATGTGCATTTAGGTGGCTTCTATATATTGGTTATTGTAAATTGTGCTGCCATGAATATTGGAGTGCACAGATCTTTATGAATTATTGTTTTTGTTTTCTTTACATAAATACCCACAAGTGCAATTGCTGGCTCAAAAGATGTATCCGTTTTCCATTTTTTGAGAAACCTCCGTACTGTTTTCCATAGTGACTGTACCACTTTACTATCCCACCAACAATGTATGAAGGTTCCCTTTTCTCCGCATCTTCGTCAACACTTGCTGTTTTTTTCATTATTTGATGATAGCTATTCTGACAGGTGTGAGGTGACATCTCATTGTATTTTGTATTTGTATTTTGTAATTTGTATTTCTCTGATGATTAGTGACCTTGAGCATCTTTTCAAATGCCTGTTAGCCATCTGTGTTTCCTCTTTAGAGAAGTATCTGTTCAGTCTTCTGCCCATTTTTTAATTGGATTGTTTTTTTGTTGTTGTTGAGTTGTATAGGTTCTTTATGAAATTTGGATATTGACCCCTTATCAGATGTATCGTTAGCGACTATCTTCTCCCAGTCAGCTGTCTTTTTACTTTGTTGATGGTTTCCTTTGCTGTACAAAACCTTTTTAGTTTAATATACTCCATTTGTTTATTTTTTTCTTTTGTTTCCCTTGCCCAAAGAGATATATCTGAAAAGAAATTTCTGTTAATAATATCTAAAAGTTTACCGCCTATGTTTTCTTCTAGAAATTTTATGCTTTCAGGTCTTGCATTTAAGTCTAATCCATTGTGAGTCTATTCTTGTACATGGTGTAAGAAAAAGGTCCAGCTGCTGCTGCTGCTGCTGCTGCTGCTTCTTCTTCTTCTTCTTCTTCTTCTTCTTCTTCTTCTTCTCTTCTTCTTCTTCTTCTTCTTCTCTTCTTCTCTTCTTCTTCTTCTTTTTCTTCTTCTTCTTCTCTTCTTCTTCTTCTTTTCTTCTTTCGCATGTATCTGTCCAATTTTCCCAACATTTGTTGAAGAGATTGTCTTTACCCCCATTGTATATTCTTACCTCCTTTATCATATATTAAGTGAGCTTATAGGCATGGATTTATTTCTGGATGTTTATTCTGTTCCATTGATCAACGTATCTGTTTTTATGTGAGTACAATGCCGTTTTGATTACTGTAGACTTGTAGTATAGTTTGATATCAGGTAGTGATATATCCAACTTTGTTTCTTCTTTCTCAAGATTACCATGGCTCTTTGTTTTTTCTTTAATATATATACACATTTTAGGATTATTTGTTCCCAGCTCTCTGAAAAATGCTATTGCTATTTTCATAGGAGTACATTGAATCTATAAATAGCGTTGGGTAGTATGGTGATTTTAACAATGTTGATTCTTCCTACCCAAGAAGAAGGTATATGCTCCCATTAATTTGTCTCCTTTTCAATTTCTTTGTCAATGACTTATAATTTTTTGAAAACAGGTCTTCTACCTTCGGGATTGACTTGATTCCAGGTATTATAGTTTTGATGCAATTGTAAATGTGATTGTTTTTCTTAATTTCTCTCTCTGAAAGTTCATCATTGGTGTATAAAAATGCCACTGACTTCTGAATATTTATTTTGTAACCTGCTGCTTTACTGAATCTATTGATCAGTCTCTAACATTTTTTTTTTCGTAGATTCTTTAGGGTTCTCTATAGATGTATCATCATTGGCAAACAACGAGAGTTTTACTTCTTCCTTTCCAATGCGGATGACTTATCTCTCTTTCTTGTCTTATTGCTGTGGCTAAGACTTCCAATGCAATGTGGAAGAAGAGTGGTGAAAGTAGTCATCCTTGTCTTATTCCTGATCTTAAGGAAAATGCTTTTAGCCTTTCCCCATTGGGTATGATGTTAGCTGTAGGTTTGTCATATGTGGCTTTTATTATGTTGAGGCATGTTCCCTCTTTGCTGAGAGTTTTTATGATAAATGGATGCCGAATTTTATCAAACACTTTTCCTGCATCTATTGATATGATTGTATGGTTTTTACCTTTCAATTTGTGAATGTGGTGCATCATATTTTTGATTTGCAGATATTGAACCAAACTTGCATCCCAGGAATAAATCCAACTTGATCATGGTGTATGGTATTTACTGTATTGCTGAATTCACTTTGCTAATATTTTGTTGAGGATTTTTTGCATGAATGTTCATAAGAGATATTGGCCTATAGTTTTCTCTTTTTTTTTTGTAATGTCTTTAGTTTTGGAATCAAGAGAATAGTGGCTTCATAAAAGTAGTTAGAGAGCCTTCCCCCTTCTTGAATTTTTTGAATAGTTTGAGAAGAATAAGTGATAATTTTTCATTGAATGTTTGGTAAAATTTACCTATGAAGCCATCTGGTCCAGGACTTTTGTTTTTTTGGGAGGTTTTGATGACCAATTCAATTTCGTTGGTGGTAATAGGTCTGTTCAGATTTTCTGCTTTTCTTGATGCAGTCTTGGGAGATTGTATGGTTCTAAGAATGTGTCCATTTCTTCCAAATTGTCCAAGCTGTTGGTGTATAATTGCTGATAGTATTTTCTTATGGTCCATCGTATTTCTGTGGAGTCTGTGTTTTTTTCTCCTCTTTTATTTCTGATTTTATTTATTTGAGTCCACTTTTTTCCCTTGATGTGTCTGGCTAAGGGTCTGTCAATTTTGTTTATCCTTTCAAAGAACCAGCTCTTGGTTTCATTAATCTTTTGTATTGTTTTTCTAGACTCTATTTCATTTATTTCTGCTCTGATCTTTATTGTTTCCTTCCTTATATTCACTTTGGGCTTTGTGTGCTGTTCTTTTTCTAATTCTTTTAAGTATAAAGTTAGATTGTTTATTTGAGCTTTATCTTGTTTCTTGAGGTAGGCCTGTATTGCTATGGCTTTCCCTATTGGAATGCTTTCATGGTGTCTCATAAATTTTTAGTTATTATATTTTCATTTTCATTCATCTCTATGAACCTTTTGATTTCTTCCTTGATCTCATTAATAAACCGATTTCATTATTTGGTAGCATGTTATTTTAATCTCCATGTGTTTGTGTATTTTCCAGTTTTTTTTTTCTTGTAGTTTCATACCAATATCTAGTTTCATACCATTGTGATCAGAGAAGACTGTTGATTGGTTTCAATCTTCTTAAATTTACTGAGACTTTGATTTGTGTCCTATCATGTGGTCTATCTTGAAATTTCTATATGCACTTTGAGAAGAAGATGTATATTTTGTTGCTTTGGGGTAAAATGCTCTGAAAATATCTATTAATTACATCCGTTCTAGTGTATCTTTTATCCATTGTTTTTTTTTTTGTTTGTTTGTTTTATTGTTGATTCTTGCCTGGAAGATCTGTCCATTGGTGTCAAGGGGTGTTAAAATTTCCTACTATGAGTGTATTACTATTGATCAATCCTCTTATGTCAGTCAATAATTGCTTTATGTATATAGATGCTCCTATATTGGGTGTGTATATGTTTATTAGGTTATGTCCTCTTGATTTATCAATCCTTTTATTGTTGTGTAATGCTCTTTTTTATCTTTTATTATAGGCCTTGTCTTAAAGTCGATTTTATGTGATATAAGTATTGCTATCCCGGCTTTATTTTTCCCCTCACTTCCATTTGCATGAATATCTTTTTACATCCCTTTACTTTCAGTCTGTGAGCATTGTTTAATCTGAAGTGAGTCTCTTGTAGACAGCATATGCATGGATCTTTGTTTTCTTATCCATTCAGTTACCCTATCTTTTGATTGGAGCATTTAATTCATTTGCATTTAAAGTGATTACATAGGTACATTTTACTTATTTTATTATTCATATTTGTTATTTCTATTTTCTTTTTTACCCCTTCTCTTTTTACAGAAGACCCTTTAACATTTCTTGTAATGCTGGCTTGTGGTGATAAATTCTTAAGCTTTTTTCTGTCTGGGACGCTCTTTCTCTCACCTTTCATTTTAATCAAAAGCTTTACTGGGTAGAGTATCTTGTTGTAGATTCTTGTTTTTCATTACTTTGAATATTTCTTGCCATTCCCTTTTGGCCTGCAAAGTTTCCATTGAAAAGTCAGCAGACATTCTTATGGTGTACCATTGTAAGTAACCAGCTTCCTTTCTTTTGCTGCTTTTAAGATTCTCTCTTTGTCTTTGACCTTTGGCATTTTAATTATGGATGTGCTGATGTAGGTCTGTTGAATTCCTCTTTTTGGGACTCTTTGTGCTTCCTGAACTTGTATGTCTAATTCCTTTGCCAGGTTAGGGAAGTTTTCTATCACTATTTATTGAAATAGAGTCTAAGTCACTTGCTGTCTCTCTTTCTCTTCAGATGTTCCTATGATTTGGAATATTTTTACACTTTATGTTGTCATAGAGGTCTCTTAAACTACTCTCATTTAAAAAAAATATTTTATATTTTTGTTGTTTTGATTGGGTGTATTCTGCTACCTCATCTTTCAATTTGCTGATTCGATCAGCTTCATTCAATCTACTGATGAATCCTTCTAGTGTATTCTTCATTTCAGTTATTGTATTCTTCATTGTATGGTTCTTTTTTATTGTTTAATGCTCACCATCTCTCTGTTGAGGTTCTCATTATGCTCATTCATTCTCCCTATAAGTTCGCTGAACATCCTTATAATCATTATTCTGAACTCTCTCTAGTAGTTGCTTGCCTCCATTTCATTTAGCTTATTTTCTGTAGTTTTCTCCTGTTGTTTCATTTGTTTCATGTTTCTTTGTTTTCTCATTTTATTAGCCTCTCTGTGTTCATTCTATGTGTCAGGTATATTTGTTTTATCTCTCAGTCTTGGCCAGATGGCCTAATGTGGAAGGTGTCCTGTGTGCCTAGTGGTGCACTCTCCCTGATCCTTGTGTCTGGAGCTCTGGATGTGACCTTTGCATGGGTTATGTGTGATCTTTTGTTGTCGCCAAACCTTTATAGTTGCTGGTACATCAGTGGGTGGGATTACGTTCAGGCTGACTAATTGTGGGAACTGGCTGCACCTTCAGGATAAGAGTTGTTTTGTGGGGGCTGACCCCACTAAGTGAGATTTGCCCTAGCAGGCTTGTGTACTTGTTGCAACCACCCTTTGTGTGTATCACTAATGGGACTAGTCAGGAGTTGCTCCATTATGGTCTGGTCCCTGCTATCACATGTTGGTTTTGTGGCCCCTTGGGACAGGCTTCCTGAAAGGCTGTTTTGGATTGGATTGCTCAGGGATACCCGGTGAGTACTAAAAAACCATGAGCTGATGGTTTTTGCCTATGCTGAATCTTTGAAATGTAGCTCACAGTGCTGGTCACCCCCCTGGGAATCATACTGAGTTTTTTTTTTTTTTTTTTCCAGAAGTACCATCCTGAATTCTCTGCATTTAAGTTACATATTTCTATGTCTATAAGTTTATTTTCTGGAGATTTTTCTCTTCTTTCTGAGATGCCTTGTCACTTTCTTTGTTCATGGTGTTTACTGGACTATTTCTTCACATGGGCATTAATAGAAATGCATTATGATTTTTTCCAGAAAGAAAGATTTACTAATAAAGGTATCTCTTTAGAATGCTGCAAAGAAGATGCTTTTTGTTTGTTTTGGTTTTTGTTTGTTTGTTTGTTTGTTTTTCTAGTAGGTGGTGTCTAAACCTCTTGGATCCCTATTTATTATGAAGCCTTAATAATGACTTTTATTATGCCTTTATTTTTGTAGATATTTAATCACACTCACTACCCTCAGTTTCAGTCCCTGTCAGTGTTAGAAACAGTTTCAGTAGTGTTTGCTAAGATTCCCCAGGCTCCACACTGATTGATCTTGGAGGGTATGGTTGGGGATTGGGATTGCAGCACAAACTCGGTTTTACAACCGCACCCAGTAAAAATCAACTATTTTTTTGCTGTCTGCTTCTCTGCTTTTTGCCCTGATGACTGGGTCTGCTGCTGGCTGCATGGAACTCACAAACTCTCCCAGCAGGGTTGTTGAGAGAAGTCGCCACCCTTCTCGCCTCCCCTCCCATTCTCCTTACAGGTAGCTCTGGCAGCTGTGATGCAGCTTCTTTATTTCTCCTAGTCACCACCTGACACCATGAGTTTTGACCTGTGGTAGCTCTTATGCGCAGACCCCATGCTCAGATGTGCTGGTGTGCAGTTTAGGTGTTTTTTTGTTAAATTTTAGATATTCATCTTATTGTTGTTTCAAAGGGAGAGATCTGGGATGTCTCTCACTCTGGTATGTTTCCTTTCCCAATTCCCTCCCATTTTAATCTAGTTTCCGTTGGGTAAGGTCTTTTGTATTGAATCCCACGTCAAGTAGAAGGAAAAATTCAAAAGTCAATTTAATTTATTAGGTGGTCTAATGAATCTTTCACTCCATAAAAGTAAATATCATCTGAATTTGAAGTCCTTGTGCATTAAATTAGGAAGTTTAATGCATTACTGAAAGTAAGGTCAACCATTCTACTTTAAATACTTGTTTTAAATGTCTACATTCTTTCAGTTTCATGTTAACTTAACCAAACATTCTTTTAATTTCTGTTCTCTCCAAATTTCTTTCAAGTATTTTTGACTTTTAAGGTGATATTATTAATGAGTCTTTGTTGTGCATGTGTATGAAAGTTTATTTTTGAAAAGTCAGGCGAAAATGTACATATACTATACTTAAATACTCTCCATATGTGAAAGTACTCTTAGACTCACCAAATATTTCTAAAACATTTACTTATTTCAACATTCACCTGTATTAGATTTCTCATTTCACATCACTATCAGGAATAAAGAAACAGAGAATCAGAATCATTGCATTTTTTTTTACAATTACAAAACAAAGCAATTTAACTGTTGTGCACCTTTTGAAATCTATGTGATTGTGCGTCTATGTATATATGTAATACTTATGCAGTATGTATTCTTGATTTTTGTATGACTCGTTTAATTCAGCAATTTATGCATTTCAAGAGACATGAATGGAAAATTATTCTGTGCTCCCTCATTGGAAGATTTAATACTGTTAAAATGCCATACTACTACTGTTAAAGAGAAAAACTACAGGCTTCATAAGTGTCACTGTTGCTAAAAGCTCATAATGTGAAACTGAGATTTAATTTAAATCTAATGGCAATTTCAACCTATCAGAAATTTAATGTTAATCAACTAGTCTGGAATTCTTTGTTAAAGCACAGTAAGGTAATCTGTTACGTGGGCCCTCTCTATCTTCTCATATAAAGAAGAGGGAACCTGTAGGATCAAACCTGTGCTGTTTCCAGCCCTCCAAAAAAGATGCTTGTGTGAAGAAAAAGGAAATCAGGTGTTAAGGAAAGAGTGATGAGGACATTGTGATTTTTATGGTAATTAGGGAAGACCTGCAAATGGATCAAAATTGCACATCACCTCTAGGACATAAAAGAGGAGATGCCAGGTTATATAGACAACTGTGTACTCTGCAGATGTAATGTCCAGTGCAAAGGCCCTGGGGCAGAGCAGAAGGGGTTAGTGATGTGCACAAATTAACAGAGTATCTTTTAGGCGTTGATTATAATTTTTGCAGGTTGCTTCTAGGCAGTGGTTCTCACTCAGAAATTTTTGCCCCTGGATGTTTGATGATGTCCAGAGGGATACTGCTAAACACCAACAATCCATGGGAAAGCATCCTCCAAAATTATCTGGCCCTATTGTCAACAGAGAGGTGAAAAAACCTTGTCTAGTCCAGCACTTCAACTTGAGTGTGCCTATGAATCAACAAGGATTTTAACAGAAATACAGAATATGATTCACCAGGTCCTGTTGGACTAAGAAACTCTACATATCTATCAAGTCCCAGGTGGTGTTGATACAGTTGGTCCTGCTCAAAGTAAGCCTAGGGTCTTGTGTTAGACTCACCTAGACATAGTTTTAGGTTTCTGAACAAAATTTTTCTTGCCTGTAGTATTAAAAGAATAATGTATTCACTCATTCAGAAAATGTGACAAATTCTGGGTTTATTTCCTTTATATAAAGACCCTCGAGTGGACATAGTAATACACTTTTTAAAAGAACAGAAGGACCACCTAAACATATCCACACCCTCAGCCACAGGGTCTTTGAACTTGATATTTTTATAACAGGGAGGATTAGGGCAGCAGGTGCAACATGGTTACTAATTGGTGACTGTAGGTAGAAGATGAGCCAGAACCATCTAGGTGGGACTAGAAGCAGAAGAGGAGACAAAATGAAAACACCATACTGCCATGTTTGAAGAAAAAGGGCCAGGAATCAAGAAATGCAGTTGGCCAGAATGCAAACTGGAATGGGGGAAAAAAAAAACAATTCACCTGAACTTGTACAAGAAACACAACCCTGCAGATATCTTGAGTTTAGACAATGAGACACCTTGAAGTGTCTGACGCCAGAACTGTGAGAGCATATATTTGCATGTCTTACACAACTAGTGTGGGAATATTTTAGATACTGCTAGAATCTAATATAGACATTTATTCAATAAAATTTGCTGAGGGAACTTAGTTCAGCCTCTCCATTCATTCATTATGCCCTTGGGTAGAGAATTTTACATTGAAAACCACATGAAGAAGACATTTTAATAGGAAGGTATTCCACCCAAACAGTGGTACAGTGAAGTCATCATTGCAAATGTAAACATGATCTGGTTACAATGACTTTAATGCATTAAAATTTAAAAACAACCAGTGACTTTAATTTCACCCTCACTGAACTGCAAAAACTTTTCTCTTCACCTTATACTCTTTGATTAGAAGTGGGTCAGTCCTCTGTTTTTATTCCCCATATCCTGACAAAATTTCTTCATTAAATATATAAAAGACATGACAACTGAGGGGAAAGGCTGGATGTGAGACAGGAATTCTACTTACTGTTCCAATAGAGAAAGTAAAGATAACAAACCCCAAAATATAGGCACCCTCATCAGTAGTGAAATAATTACAAGTAAAACTATTTGGAATTCCTTTTTAGATTCATAACTTAATCATTTTCCTCATGAATAACCAGCATGAGAGAAGATACTGCATTGTACATCTCATAACAGCTGCTGCAAGTAGTTTCTATCTCCACTTATCTGGAACTTTTAAAAAATAGCAGACATGATCAAATACAGCCCATCTTAGAAATTTAATACATACACTCTGATTGCACTGCACAGTCCTCTCCACCTGACACTCAACTTCCTACTCCCGACCAGCAAAACTATTCAGATGTTTTTCTGCATCCATTTTATGCATCTCACTCATTCTACAGTGTACCCAACTGTACATCTATTTGCCCATTACTTACTTGTAAACTATGGTCCTCAGAGTGTTGATTCAGACAGACAAATGCATTAACATATTTACATGAATTAATTATAAATTAGTTACTTAACTAAGAATACAAACAGAGATCTCTTGTCTCTGACTGGGCTGATTAGGCTCTCATCTTATTCAGGTCAGAGTTCTCAGTTCCATTCTCTCTGACCCTCTCCTGAACTAGCTGCTGGGCTCTCAGACTCATCTGGATGGGGTCTCAGACTCATATGGAGGGAGGACTTCATATGGAAAGTCTGAATGTATGGTTGATGATGGAGACTGAAGCTTTGTCCCACACAAGAGATCAGAAGGAATGGAGCATTGGTTTCTGAGCTAGTGTAGGAGCCAAAAGCAACAACCATTCCCGAGAGCCCTGGGATGCACATGCCATGGCACTGCAGCAGAGGAGGAATTTTCAGCTCCCTTGATCTGCTCATCAGACACTGTTTCAAGCTGCTCACACCTCTGCACCCTGACTTCGCTATGAGACACTTGTCCCGGAGAGACTGGGGATTTTTCCTGCTGATCTTGTACCAAGATCCATCATGAAAGTCAGGTGATCTTGTTTCATTACTTTCGCCATGACACTTCAGCCTGCCAGATGTCTCACCTTCCAGCACCATGTCCAAACCTGAGTTAAATTTTCAAAAGTTCTAAGATGAGGAATCTGACTTATCGATGTGTACCTTCCTCCATCTAGCCAGATAAGCTGTCAGGTGCTTTCTGTGTCTATCCCATTCTTCCTAGAGATAGTCTGTTATCTATTTAGTAGGGTGTTGGAGGATGCTTAAGAATCTGGTGGGCAGCCAAATATGCTGTGAATCCAAGCTTTGGTAATCTTAAATCGATTCCTGTTCAAGGAGGAATGCATGTGATTCTCTGATTTTGGGACAGCTATTTAAAGACAGGGCTCCCCATCTTCCTTAGGCTAACTCCAGGGTACACATGTGTGAGGTTGCAATTGTTTTTGCACTTTCCTTTGCAGATGCCTCCAATGTCCCACAACTACTGGTTTGAGTTGCTATAAACACTATTATCAAGGCCAGACAAATGGAACCTTTTAATTAGCAAAAACTTTAAATTGAAAAAAAAAGAAAACATTTTTTAGAGAGCTCTCAATTGTTATAATAGCTAGTCTATAAGAATCAAGTGAGAGGACAGAAATTAAGAAACAAAAATCAAAACCATTTCAGATGCTTTTTTTATTTGCCCTCATACATTTGTAGGCACTGTAAAAAAAAATAGGACATTAAAACTAAAGCTGAATAAAAGAATAGCATAATCTTACTTTAATACAACCTAAAATTTTATGCCCTAAGAACTCAGCTTGATAACCGTAGGGTTGGACCTGCAAAACATAAACCACAAAACTTCACTGTTGACACATTTGCTCTATTGCTGCCCTAATCCTCTGTATACCTGCAGCTTTATAATGAAGTCTTTAGGAACATAGAATTAATGAGCTTCAAATCTGTCTACTAAACATGAAGAGATAGGTTTCATTTGGTCTTTAGATTAAGAGTAACATCTTAGCTTTAGGTTGTTTCAGCCCCAGCCCATCTAGGCAGCACAGCAGCCGCATCAGCCACGGGAACCATATGGCAGGGCACCTGTGGCTCATTTCAGAACTGGTACACAATGATCAATTTCTGATTCCTCTCCAAACCATCCAATCAGTATAAAACCTCAACCCCATCTTTAGTTTCCATGACTACTGATTTTTGCCTAAATAACCTGTATTCCTGAGACACCTGGAGAGTCAAGGCCTTTGAATGGTAGCTTGACTGTGTCTCCAGGGCTTGTAACTCTTTTAATAAATTTTACTTTCTCTCTGCAAAACCTGCATGGATCTCTACTTCGGCTAGATGCATTCAGGAAGATGGACCCCTTTCTTATCCCAATTTAAATAGGCATAAGGCAAACAATGTAGTCTCATGCTCTGCTATCAACAGTTTGCTTTAAAGGGTCTGGAAAAGAAAGTGAGTCTGAAATTTCCCAGGATTGTTATCTGAGATGCACAAAGACAATAGACAACTTTAAAAGTTAAAGATTGACCTTTGTCAAGGAAGCTTCAGGCCTAGGGCATGAAGATGCTCCACGACCACTTTTAGTTAGGAATTTGTACATGTAGACCATCCTGGGGTTACTTTGGTCTCTGGGTTTGTAAGGCTTTATTAAGGGATTCATGAATGAGGCAGCATCTCATCTAGCAATTAGAAGGGAACTCATAGTGGTTGTACAAAATGGAAAAGATTTTATAGAAAGAATATTGGCCAAAGAAGCTGGAAAGAAAAAGAGAGATATATTTTTAGACTAGGACAGTGCTTTTGGGAGAAAGTGAACAGCAAGGACTTTATATTCCAGATTCTCTGTTTCTTGTTTACAAGGGCCAAAGTGACGATTGTTCTATTGTTCCTTAATAGAAAATTCCAATGGGTTGATTAGAAAGGTTGAAACTGCCATTAGATCTGATGTTAAATCTCATTTTGACATCATGAGCTTTTCTTTATAAGTAGTATGGACATTTTAATGGTAGTAATTTTCCAATCAGTGATCACAGAATATATTTCTGTTTATTTGTGTCTTCTTTAAAAATGCACAAATTGCTGAATTAAAGGAGCCACTTGAAAATTAAGAATACCTACTGCATGAATATATACACACATACATATGTATATATGTAATTCAAGAATGTACACAATAGTTTAATTACTTTGTTATATAATTGTAAAAATATGTAGTCATTCTGATAATGTGTTTCCTTTTTTCTAATAGTGATGTGAAATTAGAAACCTAATTCAGGTGAATGCTTTTGGGAATAAATAAAATGTTTGCAAATATTTGGTCAGTCTGAGGTCTCTTTCTCAGATATACATTTATGTGCTTTTTTACCTGCCTTTTCTTTCAAGTAAACACACACAAACATATGCACAGCATAGATTAATCAATAATGCAATTTTTAATGCTGAAAAGAACTTGAAAGACATTTGGAGAGAATCAAAATGGAAAGAATGTTAAGTTAAAATGGAACTTAAAGAATGTAGACATGTAGACACAAAGATTTAAAGTAGAATGGTGGACTTAATTTTAATAATGAATTACATTTCCTATCTTAATTCACCAAGAATCAAAGTCAGAAACATTTACTTTTATGCCATGGGGAATTCATTAGATCAGCTAATGAAATATAATCACTATACCAACTTGTGATTTTTCCTTCTAATTAAGGTGGTATTCCAACACAAAAGCCTTACCAAGTGAAGCTAATAGAATGAACTGAGAGCTAAAATTTTGTTTCCTACAACAAAATTATTGGTAAATGTATTAATTCCTGTTGTAATAAATTTAAACCATAGGATATGAAGGAATCAAATATAGGGTCATACTATTTTGAAATTTGGAAGTAGAAGCAAGTCTCAATGGACTAAAATCAAGATGTCTTCAAGGCTAGTTCTTCTGGAGGCTCCAGGAGAGAATCTATTTCCTCTCCAATTTTACTTTCTGTGGCCATAAGCATTTCTGGGCTCCTGGCTCTTTGTCCATCTCCAAAGCCAGCAATGTAGCATCTACTAATCTCCCTCTGAATCCAGTTAATCTTCCTTCCTGTTCCACTTTTTAGGACAATGGTAATTAGACTATTCCACTTGCATAATCACAGTCAATCTTTTTATCTACATCTACTGATGGCAAGAGTATTCCAAGGGTATCTCAACTTTCCTCATAATGACATAACATGTTCAAAGTTTCCAAAGTGTAGAATGTAGACATCTTTTGGAGGCCCTTATTCTGCCTACTGCAAGACTTTTTCTAATGTGTATTATTTGGTGATGCAAAGGGACTTTCTATAAAAAAGATATATCACCGAAGTTGGAGAAAAATGACAGAGTAAAAGGTGTCCCCAGATCTCTCCCCTTGAAATAACAATACACTGAACATCTAAAACTCAACAACTTAAATCCAAATTGCATACAAGCCCATGTGAACGTGGTACCTGCACATAAGTGCTACCACAGTTCAAAACCCTGAGTGTTAGGCAGTGGTCTGGGAGAAACAAAGAAACTGTTTCTTGAAGCCGCCGGAGTCCCTGAAGAAGAAGTGAGAGGGGATACATTGCAGTGAGTTTCCTGAACAACTTTGCCTGGGACAGCAGTGAGCTGCACGTGGCTGGCGGCAAGGGCCCTGTGTATAGGGCAGAGAGCAGAGAAGCACAAAAGGCAAAGAAACAGATATGGTTTTTACCAGCTGCAGTTGCAAAACCGAGGCTGAGCCCCAGCCCCAACCCTCAACCAAATGACCCTCTCCCATGCCCTCCACAACCAACCACTGCAGAGCCTCAGGAGAGTCTGAGCAAATGTTACTGAAACTATTGCTAACATTGGCAGGGACTGAGACATAGAGGAGTGGGCATGATTAAACAGTAACAAGAAAAAAAGGAATTATTAAGGCTATAATTAAAGCAGGGATCCAAGAGGCTTAGACACCACCTAGTGGAAACCAAAAGAGAGATGCCTTCTTTGCAGCAGGCTAAAGAGAGACTTTCATAAAATAAAACTTCTTTCTGGAAAAAGAGCAGAATACACTACCATTAATGCTAGGTGGAGAAATAGTCCATTAAACACCATTAACAACCAAGGGGACAAGGCATCTCAGAAAGAAAGAGAAAAACCTCCAGAAAATAAGCTTACAGACATAGAAAATATGCTACTTAAATGACAGAGAATTCAGGATGGTACTTCTGAAAAATACCCAGTGAGTTCTGAAACAAATCATATCAACAATTTCAGGAATTGTAAAAACTACATGAGCAGAAGAAAGTCTTTAGCAAGGTAATTGAAACCCACAAAAAGAACCAAATAGAACTTCTGGAGATGAAGAACACACTACAAGAGTTGAAAAATGAAATAGCATGTTTGGGAAATAGAGTTGACCATATGGAGGAAAGGATCAGTGATATCAAAGACAGAAATGTAGAAATAAATCAGAAGGAATAAGAGAGAAACCAAGAAATGAAAAAGAATGATACAGAAATGCACAAACCTATTAGATTCCCTCAGGCAAGGAAATATAAGAATAATTGGCATTATTTAAGTGGAGAAAAAGGAACAGGACTAGAAAGAATTTTCAGACACAGTTGATGAAAATTTTCCAAATCTAAGGAATGAGCTGGAGCTTATAATACAAGAAGTCAACAGAACACCCAATTATCTCAACCCAAAAAGCCTAAACCAAGAGACATTTTATTAAAATTATCAAAAATCAATGACAGAGGCAGAATTCTCAGAGCAGCCAGGGAAAAGAAGACAGTGACCTATAAAAGAAAACTCATTAGATTATCATTGAACTTCTCAGCCCGATCCTTACAAAACAGAAAGGAATGGATTAAATATTCAAAACTGTAAATGAAAGGAAATACCACCCTAAAGTAATGAATCCAGCTAAGCTTCTCCTTTAGATATAAAGGAAAAATTAAGACATTTACAGACATACAAATATTGAGGGACTTCTTCACTACGAGGCCTGCAGAACAGGAAATACTAAAAGGGGTCAGCTCACCTAAAACAAATTGACCAAAAAAAAAAAAAAAGAAGAAGAATTAGGAGTAAGGTGACTATCAGCAAATTGAAGCAGAGGGGTGCAGCCCTTTCTAAGAACAGGGCGTTATAAGCTAAAATAATAAGAAGAGAATTGCAGACCAAGATAGTAATGAACGTTCAACATATACAGGGACAAATTGAGACAACATTGACTGAAAAGGGGAGGATTCAGAGATCCAAATTCACAAAGGGGAATGGAGATAAAGCATATGCACAGAAGAAAATGGATGACATTAATATATATATATATATATATATATATATATATATATATAACTATCTATTACATATTCATAATGATAACCCCACACCAAAGATTTAGAACTGAAGTACATAACATAAAACAAGAAGAACCAGAGGAAAACCCCACAAAAACCAACCAAATAAAGAAAACAGAAACACAAGGGCAAGCAACAATGGAAACATCACGTTACCAGAAATCGAAAGGTAAAATAGTTATAAGAAGACTTCATTTTACAATAATCACCCTAAAAGTAAATGAACTGAACTAACCGATAAAAAGGCACAGAGTTGCAGAACGAATCAAAAACAAAACCCAACCAAATGCTGCCTCCAGGAGACACATCTCAGCTTCAGGACAAATATAGACTCAAAGTGAAGAGGTGGAAAAAGATATTTCAAGCAAATGGCATTCAGAGTAAAACGGGAATAGCAGTACTAATATCAGATGAAATAGACGTCAAAATAAAAAAAGGTAAAGAAAGGCGCTGTAGGACACATCATAATGATAAAGGGAATCATGCACCATGAAGAAATAACATTTATTAATGTCTATGCTCCCAATCAGGGAGCCCAAAATATATAAAACAATTACTAACAGAACTAAAAGGAGTAACAGACCAAAACACAATCATAGTAGGGGACCTAAATCCCCCACTCTCACATGTGGACAGATCATCCAGACAAAATAGCAATAAGAAAGTAACATTGTTAAGTGACACATTAGAGCAACTGGACATAATATACGTTTACGGAGCTTCCATTTGGAAACAGTTGCTTATACATTCTTCTCTAGTGCACATGGAATATTCTCAAGGGTTGATCTCATACTGGGACATGGAGACAGCCTTAACAAATATAAGAGGACTGAAAGCACACCAACCATATTATCTGATTACAATGCTGTGAAACTAGAGATGAACTGTAAATAGAAAGTGGAAAGAAGCACAACTACTTGGATATTAAACAACATACTACTGAAGAATAACTAGGTCAGAGAAGACAAACAAGAAATTGTCAACAAGGTAACAAGGGAACCATCCAAGTGGGAAAATATATTTGCAAACAAAGCCTCCAATTATCCAAACAAAGCCTCTAATATCCAAAATATATAAAAAAACTCATTCAATAAATTAACAAAAAACAAATGATCCCATCAAAAAATGTGCAGAGGACCTGAGCAGACACTTCTCCATAGAGGTCATATAAATGGCCAACAAATATTTGAAAAGATGCTAAATATCACTCGCTATTATGGAAATGCAAATCAAAACCACAATGAGATACTATCTCACACCTGTTAGAATGGCTATCATCAATAGGACAAGTAATAACAAATGCTGGAGGGATGCAGAGAAAAAGGAACCCTCATAAACTGCTGGTGGGACTCCAAATTGGTACAGCTACTATGGAAAACAGTATGGAGGTTCCTCAAAACATAAGAGTTGATCTACCATATGATCCAGCAATCACTCTACTTGGTATTTATCCCCAAACACTTGAAAACCCAGGTACAAAAAGATATTTTCACACCGATGTTTATGGCAGTATTATTCACAGTGACCAGGACATGGAAGCAACAGAAGTGTCCTACAAGAGATGATTGGCAAAAAAAACTATGGTACATGTATACAATGGAATATTACTCAGCCATAAGAAAAGATGAAACACTGCCATTTGTGATATCATGGATGGACCTCTAGATAATCATGCTAAGTAAAATAAGCCAGACATAAAAAGTTGAATATCACATGATATCACTTATATGTGGGACATAACTTAAAGCAACAAACGAATGGGACAAACAAACAGAGATTCATGGCTATGGAATATAGACTAGTGGTTTCTAAGGGTAGGTGATGGGGTAGAATGGGGAAGGGAGATGGGGTAAAGGGGGTCAATATAGGGAGTTAGGGGGAGGATGAAGCAGTTAAAGAGGATCAAATATATGGTATCTGGAGGTAACCGGACTCTAGATTGTAAACACACAAAAAACAATATGTTAAATTAACAATGTACACTTGAAAATTATATAATTATATTACCAATGTTACCCAAATAAATAAATTATTTATTTATTTATTTTTTGTTTGTTTGTTTGTTTGTTTGTTTTAAGAGAGAAAAATCAAGAGTTACATAGAAACTAATAATAGTGATAGCACAGCATATCAAAACTTTTGGGACATGGTAAAAGCAGTCATAAGAGGAAAGTTCATATCATTACAGGCCTATCTCTAAAAACAAGTACAAACCCAAATAAACAACAAAATGCTTCATCTTAAAAATCTAGAAAAAGTAGAGTAAATAAAGCCTAAAGTAAGTAGAAGGAAAGAAATAATCAAATGGGAGCAGAAATAAATGAGATTAAAAAAATCAATAGAAAAAAATAAATGCATCAAAGAGTTGTTTTTTTAGAAAATGGATAAAATTGGACATCCACCTCGCTCGATTCACAAACGAAAAATGAGAAAGGACCCAGAAACAAACAAACAAAAAATCAGGGACAAAAAAGGGGGAATTACTATAGACACCACAGAAATGCAAGGGATCATAAAAGTATACTATATAAATATATAACACCAAGTTTGAATAACTTAGAAAAAATGGACCGGTAGTAAAAAGATATGACATACCTGTACTGAATCAAGAAGAACTGGAAAATCTAAATAGGCCAATCAGCAGTATGGACATTGAAACATAATTATCAAACACCTACCAAACAGTAAAATTCTAGGACCAGATGGTTTCACCTGTGAATTCTACAAAAATTCAAAGATTTAATATCTTCTTTTCAAACTCTTTCAAAAAAATCAATAGGAGGCAATACATCCCAATTCTCTTATTATGCCCAATATCATCCTGATACCAAAAACTGGTAAAGATAACACAAAAAAGAAAACTACAGACCAATATCTCTCATGAACACAGACACAAAATCCTAAATAAGATACTAGTGAAACTGAATACAACAACATATTAAAAAGATTATATGCCATGATCAAGTGGGCTCATCCCAGAGGAACAGGGATGGTTCATCATATGCAAATCAATTAATGTGATACACCAGATAAACACATTAAAAAATAAACCATATGATCATATCAATAGATGTAGAAAAGTCTTTGACAGGATACAGCATCCATTTATGATCAAATATTTAACAAAATTGGTATAGAAGTAAAATACCTTAACGTAATAAAGTCCATATGTGACAAACCCTCAAACCAATACTATATTTAATGGTGAAAAACTAAAACTTTCATCTAGATCAGGAACAAGGCAAGGTGCGTCACTATAGCCACAGTTATTCAATATAACATTGGAGATCCTAGCGAATGCAATCAGACAAGAGAAAGATATAAAAAACAGCCAAACAGGAAACAAAGAAGTCAAACTGTCACTATTTGCAGATGACATCATTCTCTATGTAGAAAATCCTAAAGACACCACAGGAACACTACTAGAAACAATAAGCAAATGCAGTAAAGTTTCTGGATACAAAGTAGATGTTCAAAATCCATAGCATTCCTATACTCTAATAATTAAGTGTGAGAAAAGAAGTAAAAAAATAATTTTTTTGCAATTCAATAAAAAGAATAAAATACCTATGAATAAATTTAACGAAACATGTGAAGGACCTATATAATAAAAACTACAAGACCCTATTAAAAAGAACCAAGAAGACACAAAGAAATGAAAAGCTATTCTGTGTTCTTGGTTTGAAAAAATCAACATAGTTAAAATGACCATATTACCTAAAGCATTACACAGATTTAATGCAATCCTCATCAAAATGCCATCAGCATTTTTTAAAGAAATAGAACAAAAAAAAAAAAAATCAGATTTGTATATGGAAGAACAAAAGATCCCGAATTGTCAAAGCCATCCTGAAGAAAAAGAACAAGGCTGAGACATCACTCTGCCAGACATTAAATTATACTACAAAGTGACAGTAATCTAAACAGCATGGTATTGGCAGCAAAACAGACACAGGACCAGTGGAACAGAATTGAGAGTCCAGAAATAAACTCATATTTACATGGGAAAATAATTTTGACAAAAAAGTCATAAACATACATTGAAACAGGAAAGCCTCTTCAAAAATAGTGCTGGGATAACTGGAAAGCCACCTGCAAAAGAATGAAACTAGACTTTTGTCTATCACCATACCAAAATTATATCAAAATGATTAAGGATGCCTGAATAAGACCAGAAACAATAAATTGGAGACAAGAGAGCATAGCTACTAAACTCATAAATCTTGGACTTAAAGGGATTTTATGAATTTGATTTCAACAACAAGGGAAATAAAAGCAAAAATAAATGAATGAGACCATATCAAACTAAAAATTCTGCACAGTAAAAGAAACCATCAACAAAGTAAAGAGACAATCATCCAAATGGGAAAATATATTTGCAAAAGCCCCTCTCATAAGGGCCTAATACTCAAAATATAAAGAACTCATAAAACTCAATAACAACAAAAAACAATCCAATTAAAAATTGGGCAGAGGACCTGTACAGACACATCTCCCAAGAATAAATACAAATGGCCAACTTCACTAGCTATTAGGGAAATGCAAATCAAAACCACAATGAGATACCATCTCATACCTCTTAGAATGGCTATCAGCAACAGGACACATAATAACAAGTGTTGGAGAGGATGCGGAGAAAAAGGAACACACATACGGTGCTGTTGGAAGGCAAATTGGTACAGCCTTATGGAAAAACAATACGAGGGTCCACAAAAAAAACTAAGAATTGATCTACTATATTATCCATCAATCTCTATATTGGGTATTTAGCCAAAAGACTTGAAAATACATATCTAAAAGATTTGCACACTGATGTTCATAGCTGCATTATTCACAGTGGCAGGACATAGAAGCAACTGAAGTGTTCTACAATAGATGATTGGCTAAAGAAATGTGGTACTTATATACAATGGAATAACACTCAGCCGAAGTGATGAAATACTGCCATTTTTGATAACATGAAAGACTTAAGAATCATGCTAAGAGAATTAGCCAGGCAGAAAAAGTTGAAAACCACATGACATCACTTATGTGGGATATAAACCTAAAAGCAACAAAGGAACAGGAGAAAGAAACAGAGACTCATGGACATGGACAATGGAGTAGTGGTTACAGAGGGTAGGGGAGAGGAGAGGAACATAGGTAGATGGGAGAAAAGAAAAAAAATAAGGAGACAGGGTCAGGGAGATTCCATTTTTTCACAGATATGTAACAATGCAATTGTTACAAAAAAAGCTTTCATAGTTCTTTGAATGGTGTAAATAGACCCATTCAATATATGCTCTTAATTTTTAGGTCCTTTTGATCCAGCAACTTGTACACCTTAAATATCTGCAATATATTGCATGCAATATACTCAATCAAATAACAAGCAGGAAAAAAATCTAGTGATGCCTCGTTCAAGGTAGGAGTAGAGATCACAGGTAGCTTGAGTCACACCTTAATGGAGGAGAGAGAAATATCAATTGATAGAAAGCAAAGAGTTTTATATGGATATAAAAATAGTGGCATTAACTTGTCACAAATTACATTTGGTAAACTCATTTTTTTTGGTAAACAAGTTATACTACTTATGTAAATAAACCGTCATAAATTGGTTCAAGACTGGGGTGCATTATAGCCTCCCACAACATCATGGATGAGCTATAGACACACAGTGTACACACCCCAGCTGCTGCAGACTCATGAGTATCTGAACAGAGATCAGAACAACTCCCATCATATAATTCCATTTGATATAAATCACAGCATTTAGGCAGTTTGTTATAGAGCATTGACTAACTGATACAATAATCAAGGCAATCAAACTAAAAGCAATTATATAAGCTGCTCTTTTTAAAATTTTTGCATATGTGATATTTGGACATAGCATCTATGACCATTTTGTATTCAATTTATTTGGAATAACTGGATTAATAATTGGCTCTATTGAGGATTGCTTTTGGATAACCATGGGGATGTTAGAAGGATGTGCATCTTAGCAGAAAACTTGCTGACACTGAATCGATGACAAGGCAAATTCAAGCTCTCCTGTGAGTCACATCATGTCATGAAGATGGAAATGATTCCTGCATATAAGGAAGTATGAAATGGATGATATGGATATTATTCATTCACTACATGTAGTGGTTAAGAAAAGTGGAGATATTTTGTATAGGAATCATATTTGTAGACAGGACTGAAATTTTGGAGGACAAACAGGAAGGCAGTTTAGTAATAAAACCGTAAATACACCAATCATCCTTCACTTCAATGAAAACAGGCCCTCGTTCATCTTCTATACTACAGGAGTAGATTACAGCATGAAAAAGAAATATTTTGCATACTAATCAACTGAGTAAAGCTTCTGCATATTCAAGATCAATTCTTTCTTTCAAAAGATCATATTAGGTGAATCTATATATTGAATTTGCATTTTCCTGATGACTCTCCCTGAAGATATATATTTGACAATCAATTTTTGTTAGGGACTATGGTAGGCACTGTAGATACTGAACTCAATAACAGTAAAAAAGTAAGAGTCCAGTTTAAAAAAAAAAAAACAGCAGAATGATAAAGTCCACATTATCAGTAAGACCAGGGAAGGGAGTGGAATTAAATAGAATGACAGACCAGCAGTGACACTATATTTTTGTTTTTTATAAAATATCATGTTAATGAACTTAGTCAATAAGCATAGTTTACTATATGTCAGTTATACAACCCATGAATATACTTTCAGTACCATAAAATAAAATTCTTGAGATCATATGGCCATTTCAGAAGAAAATTTTCTTAAGAAATCCATACAAATTCACAAAATAAAATAAAATTTCCAAATATTTTGGTTCAAATTTAGGTAAAACTTTTTAAGACTAGGAAAGTGTTCAAGGGAGGGAAATGTACATATATTAGAGGATAAACTAAATTATTTACATTGTACACAGAAGGAGAATTAAGTAAATGAAAATTAAAGCTAATACATAGAAGAGACACATTCTATTTCCACATTTTCTGGCATCAAGGCTTTTAGTCCTCCAATCACTGGGAGTTCTTCAGCCCTAAAATAGTTGTCCCTTTTATAGCTGCCATCCCACAGAATCTTCTCAAAGCCCTCTTTATGTCTTTGTTCCTGAGACTGTAGATAAAGGGGTTCAGCATGGGTGTGACCACATTGTACATCACTGAGGCTATTGCACTTGAGTGTGTGCTGTGGGTAACAACAGAGCTGATGTAAACTTCTAGAATCGTACAATAAAATAAGGATACAACAGAGAGGTGAGACACACAAATAGAAAATGCTTTGTACTTCCCCTGAGCTGATGACATTCCATGAATGCAAGAAACTATCTTAAAGTAAGAATAAAAGATCCCAGTAAGGGGAAGAGCACCCAATGGTCCAATTGCAAAATACATCACCAGGTTATTAAGAAAGGTGTCAGAACAGGCAAGTTTAATCATCTGATTGAGTTCACAGAAAAAGTGGGGGATTTTCAGGACTGTACAGAAAGATAGTTGCAACACCATTAAGCTTTGTAACAAGGCATACAGGGCACTCATGATCCAGGACACCAGAAGCAGCAGTCCACAGAGCCAGGGGTTCATGATGACTGTGTAGTGCAGGGGGTGACAGATGGCCACAAATCGATCATAGGCCATCACGGTTAAGAGTAAGTCATCCAACGCTGCAAAGAGCATAAAAAAAAATACATCTGTGTGATGCAGCCTCCATAGGTTATGACTTGGCTCTGTGTCTGGTTGTTCACTAGCATCTTTGGGATAGCGGTGGAGGTGAAACAGATATCCACCAAGGACAGGTTGGAGAGGAAGAAGTACATGGGCGTGTGGAGATGGGAGTCTGAGCTGACGGCCAGGATGATGAGCAGATTTCCAAACATGATGACCAGGTACATTGGGAGGAAGAGCCCAAATATGAGAGGCTGCAGTATATAATATTCCTGCACTGATTTCATGTTTATTTGACCACCCTTGTTTTTATATGGCCCTTAGTGGATAAGGCTAACCCTTCTCTCATTTTTCATGTGGTATCCTTTTTTGTTATTCCTGGCTTTGAGTTTTGACCTCTTTCATGACACATCTGATGGGTGCACTAATCCTAGTTCTGTTCTGTTTTCACAATGGAAAGGCCTCTCCAGACTTATTACAGAAAATCTTACTTATGCTACAACTATTGGTCCACTTTCTTCACACGTTTATCCCTGAGGAAATGATGTTATACCATACTCATTGAGAAATATGTGCTAAATCCTGACCTTTTTCTCATCAAGGACAACAGGATGCTGGAAAAAAAAAAGTTCCTACAGCCTATGGCCATGCCACCCTGAACAAGCCCGATTCTGTCTGACTTGGAAGCTAAGCAAGTGGGCCTGGTTAGGACTTGCATGGGAGACAACCTAGGAAGACTAGGTGCTGTGTGCATCAAAAATACGGGATTGTAAGTTGACAAGGTCCTTGCTATCTGTGAGGTCAACCAAGGGTTGTCTCACCTAAAAAAAAAAAAGTCCCTACAATCCAAAGATAGAGAAAGAATACAAAGAAGTGAGAAATCATACACATTGTTAGATGCTCATGTGCTCAAAAAAAGAGAGTATGTATAAAAGAGAATAGATGTGTGTGTTATTTTAAATAGAATTGAGAAAAATCTGGAAAAAAAGGTACCATTTGAATAAGACCTCAAGAAACATACAAGAAAGGAGATATCTGGGAAAGTGTGTATCCTGCATGGGAAAGAGCCGGTGCAGAGGTCCTAATGTTGGCATTTGTCTCAGGTAATCAAGGCTCAAAAGGAAGCCGTGTGATGAGGGGAATGAGCAAGGGAAGATGATAAGGATGCTGTCAGAGAATGGAAGGAATGAGATGGCCTGTCTGCTGCAGATGAAACTTCAAGACACAGGGACTTGCCCAATCTTATGCTGTTCCTTAAGCTATATTTTCTTTGCAAGGGATTTTGTGAGGAGAAGTGATGGCTCATATTTATTTCCATCTGTCAACTGACACTTTGTATCTGCACTTTAAAGAACACATTTCAGAGTATATGAGCTAGGTACCCTTCGGACAAGAAGTGGGAAATGCTCATGTTCCACAAACCACACACACTCACACCCACAGAAACACACACTATGTCCTCCTGGGTCATGTTAATACAAGCTTCTGCTCCCCCAGACACAATAATGAGTATAGAAATAAGACAAAGAAAGATAATATCAGGTTATCTTGCCCCTATAGTTTATAGAAATAGTTCCAAAAGTCCACTTGATAACCCCCAAATGACATGTAAAAATAGAGCTCTTTTTTCATATAAATATTTTTGGCCCTTATATTAAAAATCAGTTAAATAAACAGAGAGATAAAAAGATGAAAGATAGACAGACAGAGGCAGAGACAAAGACAGACCTAATAATCTCGGGTGGTCCCTGAGAAATTGTGGTGGGGAAAGTCCTTGGTTATGGAGACATGTCAACCGCAGGTATTTTGCCTTATGCCCAGAATAACCAATAAAGTAGCAAATAACAATTTATTCAAAACAAGAAAGAGCAGTATCTTCATGACGCCAAGACCCCTTACAGATCAAACAACTTAGTAGAAGATTTGCAAAGAATAAACTTACAATTTAAAAAAAAAAAAACCCAAAAAAATACAACAACAACAACAAAAAAAAAAACAGGGTTTTTAAAGCTTAATAAAGACTTTAGTAAATAATACTAAGTGCAAAACCTTGGGAATTAGAAAACCTGTTTTAATTCTGAGATCTACCACCTCTTAGTTTTTTGAATGAGGATAGACAACTGGGCATTCTAAATGCTAATATACTCACCCAAATAGTGTAGACACTGATATCAATTCAAATGGTGACAGGTCTGAACAATATGTGTAACATCCTTGGCAAAGTAATCACTTATTTCCTGTTGGTAAATAAATAATTATCACTGCAATGAGAGAAGGCTGATTTTTTTTTTTACCTGCAATGTGTCTATTGCTTCCCAACTCTAAGTTCCCAATTCCTCAACCATATTTTAGTTTCTTGTCATCTCTCTCTTCTACAGCTAGATATCCTCTAATCAGATAATCACATTGACCGATGGAGATCTCTGTCAATTGACAACAGTTCATAAAACTCCCACATTAAACTCCATCTTAGTGACTCCTTAATGGAGATAGAATATAAAATTTTATAGCTTCAAGTCAAAGGCTCAATTCTCTGTGACCTTTCAATCCACTTTAATCACATAGAGCCCAGCCCATGCTCACACTAATCTCCCAAACGATGAACTTAACTCCCATCTTCACCTGGCACCACAGCTACAAAGCTCAGAACTACACACACATTCCCTTGCTCAGAGTCTCCCATGAGATGTTTTGGACCTTTTCACCATGCTCCATCCCCAAAACTAAATGTCTTCTTTCAGTTTGCCTGCATCCTCTCCTCGATGAGCCTTTCTTTTTCTGGACATTATCACAGGAAAAAGATACTTTCTCCTCAAGATAATTATGTATTAATATGCCCATGGTGTAATTTTTATTTAGTTCCATGTCTTTTCTCTCTGATACACAGTGAGTGCGGCAAGGCATACAGTATGTTATGTACATCCCACCCTTCCACCAGACTTAGCTGAGTTGGGACAGTAGCTGAATAAATAAGCATTCCATGGAGGGATAGGAGATTGTTCTTCCAGAAAATGATGTTGAAAGAAGGAATAGAAGGAGCAACACTAACCTAGGTATGGGGGACATGCCAGAGGAATGTTTTCCATATTCTATATCAGGATCCAGTAGCAAGTCAGACTATGGTTTGTAAGAATTAAATGAATAGAATAAAGAAGGTGCAATAAAACATATGAGAGTGCATCATACACAGTGAGGGTACACACATAATCGTTTCATGATTTTCTTTGTCAGTTGTGTACATGTATGTGTTGTGTGTATCAGTGTTGCTGTGTATGTGAAAGAATGGTGAATTACAACGTAACAGTCCTGTCTTACCTTGGGACAAAGTCAGGAAAATTTTAAATCCACTGCAATAGATGCAAGATTCATTTGGAAAGTCAGTTCCTGTCAGTGAGAAAAGCAAGAAGAATGAAAGAGCCCAGCAGAGAGCCAAGGGCAGAGAGAAAGGCAGCTGGCGTGGCTGATGCAGTTTCCTCGGATTCAAGGGACATCATACTGACTGGACCTTACCACCCACTGACCTCATCACAGCATCCACCCAGCCCTGATCTAATTATTATTCCTGCAACTATTTCATGTTTATTTGACCAACCTTGTTTTTATATGGCCCTCTAGTGCATAAGGCTTGCTCTTCTCTCACTTTTTTGTGGAATCTTTCCTTTATTATCTTTGGCTTTGAGTTTTGACCTCTTTCATGACACATGTATGGGTACACTAGGCCTCCTTTGTTCTGTTTTCAACAAGTAAAGGCTCCCAGAAATATTCTACAGAATCCTGCTGATGCTACAACTACATTTATTGCTGAGAAAATGTCATACCACACGCGTTTCATTGTACTGAGCCTTCTCTGTTGCAATGTGATATTCAATGCATATGGACCTCACTTATTTTGCTTGCTATGTGGTTTCATAAATGTGCCTTTAAAGAGAACAAATGTTGAGGACAGGAAAATATAAGTAAGTTTAAATAGTGTCTTTTAATAACTGTATTAAGTGAACTTGAATAAATGTATAAGAATAATTTTAAAAGAATAATAATAAAATAAAATAATCACATCAATATGGGTCTCTAATTCCAGATAATTGGCAACAATCTAAAATGAAAAATATAAAAATAGACTTTTGGAAAGCACTGGAAGAAGATGTGCCTAGTGTTATAATTTCTACCTATGCAAACAAATAGATTCAGAAAAGGATACAGGTGATCATGAATGAATGCAAACATGAGTGGTACATATTAGTTTTTACATTTAAAAATAATGCAGGGAACACAATATGATAGACTATTAGAATTGACCCCAATTTTTTTTTTAATTTCATACTTTCCCCAAATACATCTCTACTTGTATGAAGCAATTTAATGCTAAACAGCAAAGTTGGCAGAAAAATCTTAAGTTTAATATTAAATAATCAATTAGTCTACCTAGCAAACATAGATGGCCATCTCAGGGCTCTAGGTGCTGGTTAGGCTCTCAAGTAGAAGTTCTCAGGTTTTCCTCTCTGACCCTTTGCTGCAGTAACTGGATGGGCTCTCAGACTCACCTGGATAGGGTTTCTCAGAGGAAGGACTCATGTGGAAGTCTGAATTTCTTCCTGGATAATTGATAATGGGGACTGAAGCTCTGTCATCAGAAAAGACAGCAGGAAGGATGAAGTATTGGTCTTCAACCAGACTTAGGAATCCAAAATAAGAAACACATCCTGTAAAGCCCAAGGTTGCACACAGGAAAGGAGAGACTTTAATCTACCTTTATCTACTCATTAGGCACTATTTATACTATTGCTTCCGCCTGAGCACTGGTTTACCTGTGGGACACTGGTCTGGATTAATGGATATTATTTCTGCTGATTCTCTGTTCCCAAGGTACCAGGTTAGAAGTCAAGTGAATCCTGTTTTCATTAGTCCTTCTCCATGACTCTAATGCCTGTCCAAGGTCTCATCTACCAGACTGTATCCCAAACCTGAGTTAAAGTTTTTCAGAAGTCTAGACTGAAGTATTGACTGCATTAGATCCCAGGGTCTTCAAACATTGACATGTGGTGGGAACATAACCCTCATAGCTCGAGGAAATTGATGCTTCCCTGTTCATCAATAGGGAAACTCTGTGACTTGCATGTAAACTTTAGGCACTACATTCCTTGGCTTCATGACACTTTACCAAATTAATGAGGAATTTCATTCTTACATCAGAACCTAAGTGCTTCCTTTTTCTCTCACATTTTAAAACCTTTGATAATTATGAGACATATTTATATAATTATATGCCATATAATCTAAGATATGTACTTACAGGCCATGTGTAATTTAAATTTTATAAAAGTGATGCAGGACAAGGAAAATTTCCACTACTGGCCAGGAGACCAAGCCTTGAACCAAGAGAAGAAGAGAGTCTATTGGCGAAGAGTGTGGAAAGAATTCAATGCAAAGGCCAAAGTTAGAGTCAACAGAAAGTTTTTTGAAAAGGGATAACACTCTACAGACAGAATGTGGTCTCCTCTCAGAGGCAGGCATGAGAAGGACAGTGAGAGAGACAGAGGGAGAGAGAGAGAGAGTGACTGAAGGCACTGAGAGGGACCCTGAGTGTTTAAGGAATTCAGTTTATATGACATTCTTTAGTTTTCATTTCCTTCAATATGGACATACAATGAGGAAGGGGACGATTGTATGGCAGAAAAGGCAAGAATCTGTAGAGTAAAAAGCCTGCTTGCATTCTCAGCCTTTAATCTTAGGTTCCCCATTGTTTTAGCCATTGTGAATGACTCTTGGTTCCTGTTTTCCTTCACAGGTGTGGGTAATGGGCTCTTAGTATTCCAGCAGAAATCTTCTTTATTCTGAAGGTGTCCTCCAGGCTTGGCTGCAGGGCAGAATGGTATATTGCAGTCTCTGGTTGTGGCTTTAAAATCAACATTTTAATTCTCTTGCCACCTCCCTACATTAAAAGTATATCATATGACATGGTACCATTATGAACTCTATCTCATATTGCAGAAATGAGGCTTGAAAAAGTTTAGCGATCTGCCCGAAGCTATTATTAGAGTAAACAATAGGTGCTGATTGGAAATACCAGGATGCTTCCAGTTTTTAATTTCTGGACCAGTGGTTCCCAGCCAGACATGATGTTGCTCCTAGACTATTAGGCAATGTCTGAAGGGAGGCTGCTAAAACATTCAACCTACAGCATTCAACACAAATATATATGTCAAATTAAGAGAAAAGCTAGTCTGGACCGGCACTTCTCAAACTTCAATGTGCATATGACTCATGCAGAATTGTAGTTCAAGTGCAAATACTAATTCAGCAGGTCCTGTTAGGCCCAGGGACTCTGTATTTATCACAAGCTCTGGGAAGGTGCTGATGCTGGAGGTCCTGGTCTGAGGACTCTATGAATAGCAAAGCTGAGGTCCTGTGATATGTATGGAGCAACTAGTTGTATGTCATTTCACACAAAATGTGTTGCATTAAATTTTGGATGAATGTGTGCCATCATGCTCCACCAAAAAAAGGGGATAAATTCTGAGAAATGAGTGGTAGGTTAGGTAGCATAGAGGGCACTTACACAAACCTAGATGGGTACACACCTAGGCTATTGCTCTGTAGGGGAAGAAAAATATTTCTTTCTACACTTCTGGGTTCTTTGCTGGCACATCCTTATTACAAAGGACATATTAATTGAAGAAAACCAATGAAGTTTAATAATGTGTGTTTCTGTATACATGGAAGAGATCCTAGAAAACTGAGTAACTCCTCAGAATAGCCTGAGCTACCATGTTAACTATTGTTCTTAGCTGAAGATAGAAAAGTTTCTAGGTTTGGCTGTAGTCAGTTATGGGAGGTTAGCAAGAAAAGCCCAATAAATGAGATAAGGTGTTTATGCAGATGTAAGTCATTGTCTTATTCTCTGATGAGTTTCTAGAGAAAAAGTCACTCCCCGTACAGCCGGGAGACACTGTTTCATGGAAATTTTACTTACTATGCAAATGTTTCTTACAAAATGTACCTTGTACTTGGACTTCAGACATTCTCCTATGACTGAATTTTTTTAAAAAAAATTATTCAGCCTAAAATAATCTTTGTGTCAATTAGTGTATTTTGGGAATGATGAATTCCATTCCTTACATTTCCTAGGTACAGATCTCCATAATGTGCTATTACACTGTACACTGCAGGAAATTGTATCATGATGACTATTTGTGCAATGCCTCACATTCTGATATTACTGAGATTATGAAGTTTTAAGTGATTTTTCAGCAACATTATAATCTTATGGAATCAACCTTATATGTGTAGTCCATTGTTGACCAAAATGTCCTTATGAGCATGTGACTAAGTGCACTTATTCCAGGACTGTGATAACTCGTTTGTTTCTTTTATATAAAGCCCCTTCAGTATCACCAAATAATGTACTTCAGAAAAAGACTTTGTAGCAGGCAGAATAAGGGCCTCCAAACATGTCTAAATGCTACTCTCTGGAAAAACTGAATATGCTATTTATTAGAGAAAGGGAGGATTAAGGCAGCCCTTGACATACGTTTGCTAATCAGCTGACTTTAAGAACAGAACACTGGCCCTGATTAAGCAGGTGAAACTAATGTCATCACCATGGTCCTAAAAAATGGAACAGAAAGAAATACTAGCTGGAATCAGAGGGAGATTGGAAGATGCTACACTGGTGATTTTGGAGATGGAGAAAGGGCTAGGAGCCAAAGAATCATTGTGGCTTCAAGAAACAGGCATAGGAGAGAGAACGGATTCTCTCCTGGAGCCTCCAGGAAGAATCAGCCATACAGATATCTTGATTTTAGTCCAGTGAGACTCCTTTGAGGGTTCTGCCCTTCAAAACAGTAAGTAAGAACATAAATTTGTTTCTTTCATACCCCACTATTTTAATATATTACAACAGGAATATAATACATTTATCCAATCAATCTTTTTCTTTTTTTAGGAAATTTTAGCCTCCCACTTTATTCGATTAGCTTCCCTTGGGTAAGGTCTTTTGTGTTGAAATCTCACCTCAAGTAGAAGAAAAATGCAAAAGTCAATTTACTCCATTAGGTGGTCTAATGAATCCTTCAGTGCATAAAATTAAATGTCGTTCTGAATTTGAGGCCTTTATGCATTAAATTAGGAAATATGATTTGTTACTAAAAGTAAAGTCCACCATTCTACTTTAAATCTTTGTGTGTACAAATATATGAAAAGATGCTCAGCATTGCTAGCTATCAGTGATCAAATCAAAACCACAATGAGATACCTTCTCACACATGTTAGAATAGCTATAATCAACAGGACAAGTAATAACTAATGCTGGAGAAGATGCAGAGATAAAGGAACCCTTATGCACTGCTGGTGGGACTGCAAATTGGTACAGCCACTTTGGAAAACAGTATGGAGGTTCCTCAAAAAAATGAGAATTGATCTACCATATGATCCAGCAATCCCTCTACTGGGTATTTACCTAAAAGACTTGAAAACCCAGATCCAAAAAGATATTTGCACACTGATGTTCATAGCAGCATTATTCACAGTGGCCAGGACAGGGAAGCAACCAAAGTGTCGTACGATAGATGATTGGCTAAAGAAAATGTGATATATATATATACATACATACACACACATACACACACAAATTCACACGCACACATACATACATACATACATACATACACACATACAATGGAATATTAGTCAACTATAAGAAGGATGAAAAATACTGCATTTGCGACATCCTAGATGGACCTCGAGATAATCAATGCTAAGCGAAATAAGCCAGATAGAAAAAGTTGAAAATCAATGATATCACTTATATGTGGGATGTAAACCTAAAAGCAACAAATGAGCAAGGGAAACGAACAGGCACTCATGAACATGGAATACAGGCTAGTGGTTACCCAAGAGGGCTATAGACTAGTGCGTTACTAGTGAGGTGGGGAAGGATGGGGGAGGTAGATGGGGTAAAGGGAGTCATTATAGGGTTTAGGGGGAGGGTGAAATGGCTAAAGGGGATCAAATATATGGTAACTGAAGGAAACTGGACTTTGGGTGGTAAATAACACAAATAAAATGTCAATGATAATGTACACTGAAAATTATATAAGTGTATTAACCAATGTCACGATAAATGTAATTAAAAATTTTAAATAAATAAATGAATACATCTGTTTCTAAATGTCTACATCCTTTTCAGTTTAATGTTAACTTTAAATCACACATTCCTTTAATTTCTATTTCCTCCACATTTCTTTCAAGTTTCTTTTGACCTTAAAGGTGACATTATTAATGAGTCTGTGTTGTGTATATGTATGTGTGTTTACTTGAAAGAAATCAGGTGAAAATGCACATATCTATATATACCTTAAATACTCTCCATATGTGAAATTATTCTTAGTCTCATTAAATTATTTCTAAACAGTTATTTATTTTAACAATTTTACCTGAATTAGATTTGCACTTCACGTCACCATCAAAATAAGAAATCAGATGATCCAATCATTACAAATTTTTTTTTGCAAATTATAAAACAAAGCAATTGAACTGTTGCAGGCCTGTTTGAATTTCATATGTGTGTGTGTTTCTATGTACGTATGTATATACTCATGCAGTATGTATTCTTGTTTTTTGTAGGGATCTTTTAATTCAACAATTTATGCATTTTAAAGAAGAACAAAAATAAATACAAAAATTCTGTATTCACTGATTGGAAAAATTATACTGTTAAAATGTCCATACTATTTTGAACATAAAAATCAGGTTCAAAATGTGTCATTGTTGCCAAATCTCATAATGCCATCTGAGATTTATTACCAAATCTAATGGCATTTTAAACCTCTCAGAAATGTAATAGTAATTCAACCAGTGTGGAATTATTTTGTTAAAAGTCCAGTAAGGTAATCTGTCATGTGGGCCCCTCCATTTCCCCGCAGACAGAAGAGGAAATCTTGCAGTATCAAAACCTGTGCTGTTCCAACTTCCAAAAAATGATGCCCTACTCTAAAACATATTCTTTCTTTTCTTTTGTTAATAGCTCCCTGGCCCTTCCTTCTTTCCTAAAAAAAAATATTCTATTATGTGCAACCACTGGAATTTGTTTTATTTTCCTAATTTGCTAGATGGGATGCTGCGCCACTTACAAATTCCTTGATAAATATAATTAGATCTCTAAATTTACTCTGTTTGATTTTTGTTTTTTTACACTATGAAAAATAATGTATAGATTCAATGCAAACCCCTATGAAAATTCCAATATAATTATTTCACAAAAATAGAAGAAATAATTGCAAAACTCTATATGGAACATTAACACCCTGATATACAAAGCAATCCTGATAAAGCTGAAGAAAGCTGGAGACATCATGCTCCCTAATTTTGAATGTTATTACAAAGCTATAGTAATCAAAGCAGTATGGTGTGGATGAAAAAGAAGCCACATACCCTACTTGACAAGCTCAGGAAAGGCCTACTTTGGTGGACCTTACAAACCTAAAAACCAAAATTAGCTGCCCGGGGGTGTTCTGGCCATAAAAAATCCTGATTAAAAGCCAATCTATGCAGGTTGTCACAAAACCTATGAGCTAACTTCCTTGACAAGAGTCGAAATCTTTAACTTTGAAATTGTTTATTGCCCTTGTGCATCTAGGATAAAACACCTTGAAAATGTCAAGTGTCACCTTCTTTTACAGACCTCTTGAAGGCACAACTGGTAGGCCACATCATGAGACCACAAGTTTATCCTGTTGTCCACATACCAATATCTATACGTTATACATGTGAACTACTCTGTATTCAACATTGTAAAAAAAGCACATGCCTCTTTGTTTACTTTTTACCCAATCAAGAGATTTCTCTGCTTTGCTTTCTCTAGCCTCCCTCATCTATCAGCAAATGACGGAAAGCCTCCTTTTCATCTCCTCATTTCATGCTAAGTATAGAATAAGCTGCAAAACTGCAACGATCTGGTTGAGATTTTGCTTCCAATTAATTTTCATCAGTTTGGTGACAGATGACACCAAACTTTTAAGATACTTTTTCTTAAAAAAAGAAATATGGAAATAAAAAACAAGACATTTTTTACAGAAAATAAAAACAGACATCATAGATCAATGGCAACAGAATAGAGAGCCTAGAAAAAAAACAAACACATATATGGTCAGTAATTTATGAGAAAGGAGCCTGGAATATCCAACGTGAAAGGACAATCTTTCCAATAAAAAGTACTGGAAAACTGGACACACACATGTAAAAGAATGAAACTGGGTCACTATTGTTAGAGTTCAGAGAAATGTACCCCAAGAAGTGTATGTGAATTATTCTTGAGACCCCTTAGGACCAAGAGAAACTTTTCCCTCTTCCTTAAAGAATTTAAATGTGGAGGCTTGCCTTGCAATAGGAGTGAGTGATCATTACAGATAACTGTTATGACCTATGTATAGACAAACTTCTACTTCAGCATCTAACTAAACATCTTCTAACTGAACATCTGCTCTTCTGTCTTGTTCATGACCTTCTCCCCTCTAAAGCCCAAATGCCTTACCTCATTTGCTCAGAATGTCATATATGCCTCATTTTCTGTTTGTCTCTGAAATCCTATATGTTTCCATACAGACTGGAAATATAGTTTTTGATAATTAATTTTTGCCAGTGACCACTGTAGGTTTCCTAGATGCCAAGCTGAATGAGACTATAAAACCAGGAGATCACATATAAGTTATGTGTAATGCCTGACATTAAACTTTTGATTTATGAGTCATCCATTTTAAACCCATTCTTATCAAAAACAAAATTAATCTAAACAACAAACACAACAACAAAACCACACTGCTAGCTGTATGGTAAGGCTAGTAGATAAGCATGAAGTTTCCCTCACTTAGTCCATTCCCTATTCTCCCTCTCTCTCTTCCCTTCTAGGTTTTCCTGTGTGGTACCCAATCACACAGGAACCTTGAGTAACAAACCTGGTGTTTTCATAAGTTCTCTGATACTTGTTGCAAATATATTAAGGACCACAAAGATCTGGTCCAGCCACAGCATTGGTTCTGATAAGAGTAGCAGTAGGGACCCAGGCCAGGGGTCTTCCTCACCTATGCATCACTAGCAAAGGCTGAGACTTGAATGGAATTTGATGAAGTCTACATTATCAAAAGAGCTGTTAAGGTACTGATTAAATAGAATGAGGGACACCAAAGTAGAAACTGGGGTTTCAGATTTTCTTGGAATGAAATTATGCAAATTGGCTTTAATAGTAAGTGAAGTCATTTCACATGAGTTATACAACTTATGACTATTCTAGCTGTAAAACAATAAAACATAACTTACAATGATATATGTCATAATAGAAGACATTATTCTTTAGAAATCCAAGTAACCCATTAAAGAAAAAGAACTTACAAATTTTCTGATCAAGGTTGGAAAAAATTTTTGAACATATGGGGAAAAAGGAAAAAGCTGCTATGTAACAGAGAAGAGAAAGCTTAAAAAGTGTTACATAAATTGTATAAGAGGTTGAACTCAAGCAAATGAAAATTTCAGAACATAAATAAAAAGACCGTGTTTATAATCAGAAACTTATTAAAGGATCACAGATTAAAGAACACTTTTTCAGCCCAAAGAAAATTATTTTTTATAGCTGCCATCCTAAAAAAAATCTTTTCAGAGCCACCTTTATGTCTTTGTTCCTGAGACTGTAGATGAAGGGGTTCAGCATGGGTGTGACCATGGTGTACATCATGAGGCTACTGCACTTGAGTGTGAGCTGTGGCTTGCAGCAGAGCTGAGGAACACTCTTAGAAACTATACAATAAAATAAGGAGACAACTGAGAGGTGAGACACACAAGTAGAAAATGCTTTACACTTTCCTGCTGATGAGATTCTGCATATAGAGGAAACAATCTTAGAGTAAGAAAAATTATACCAGCCAGGGGATCCACCCAGCAGAGTGATTAAGAAATATATTAAAATAAACCAGGTTATTAAGAAAGGTGTCAGAACAAGCAAGTTGAACCATCTGGTTGAGTTCCCAGATAAAGTGGAGAATTTTCAAGACTGTACAGAAAGATATTCACAACACCATTAAGCTTTGCAGCAAGGAATGCAAGGCACTCATGATCCAGGCCACCAGAAGCAGCAGTCCACAGACCGGAGATCATGATGACCATGTAGTGCAGGGGGTGATAGATGGCCACAAAGCGTCATAAGTCATCACAGTCAGAAGGAAGTCATCCATCCTGCAAGAGTAGGAAAAAATAAATATCTGTGATATGCAGCCTCCATATAAGGGGCTGCAATTCTGGTTCCTCTGAAAATCTCAGAGGAAATTCTGAAATATCGTAAGATTGCCTGGTTCCATGCAGTGGAGGTGACTTACAGGAAACAGGAAAATAACATGTGTAATTTTCATACAAACTGGCATTACTCACATAGTTCTAATAGTAGAATTCATATTTTGAATTCAAGAAAAATTGTTCAATATCTTTTTAAGGATGTGGTCTCCTCTTGGGGTTTCCTGTGCCATTTACATTAGAATTTTTGTCTCATTCTCCTTTTTCTCTAGGGGTTCATGACACCGTATTCTACAGTGTTATTGAGAAAGTCTTCGTGCATTTTGGGGATATTGTTTGCCAACCACATTTTAGGCACTGTCTAGTCTGTGAAGAATGAGAGCTAAAGAACAAAAGTCCTTTGAATTCAATGAGGAGGAATGCTGAAGAAGAATGTAGAATAAAATTTTAAAAATATAACATTTCAAAGATGACAGGTGTTATGAAAAAAAGAAAGCAGACATAAAGGAGAAAGTGATGAGGACGCTTTTTTTTTAAGTGTATTTAGGCAAGACCTGCAAACACATGATATTTGCACATTGCCTCTAAGCATAAAAAGGGGAAATGTAGGTTATATGGATAACTTTGTACTGCAGAGGGATTGGCGAGTGAAATGGCCCTAGGCAGAGAAGAAGGGTTAGTCATGTCACAAAGTTAATAATATCTGTTAGGCCTTGATTATAATTTTTGCAGGTTGTTTCTAGGCAGTAGTTCTCACTCAGAAATGATTTTGCCCCTGGGATATTTGGCAATGTCCAGAGGAATACTGCTAAACACAACGGTCCATGGGAAAGCATCCTCTCTAATTTTTGCCCATATTGTCAAGAGTGAGAGGTGAAAGCCCTAGTCTACTCCAGCGCTTCAACTTGAGTGTGCTATGAATCAACAAGGATTCTACCAGAAATGCAGAATAAGATTCAGCAGGTTCTCTTGGGCTAAGATACTCTGTATTTCTATCTAGTTCCCAGGTGGTGTTGGTGCTGAAAGTCCTGGCTGGAGCAAGGCTGAGGTCTTGGGTAAGAGAGCTAGACAAACTTTCAGGTTTTCTGAACTAAATTTTCCTTGCATGTACTTTTAAAAAATAATGTATTCACTCATTCATACAATATGACAAATGCTGTGCTTATCCTTTATATAAGGGCCCTCGAGTGGCACAATACACTTTTAAAAGACTATATAGTGAACAGAAAAAGTTATATGAAGAAAAGGAAAGCAGGTCTAAAGGAAAAAGTGACGACATATGTTTTTTATGTGTCTTTAGGCAAGACCTGCAAACAGATGACATTTCAATATCACCACTAGGATGAAAAGGAAGGAGAGGCTAGGTTATATAGACAACTGTGTACCCC